>JAXQQM020073345.1:0-93993 GCA_034641835.2 Pinus albicaulis | reverse complement strand
TGTGGAAATTGAATTCTTTTTCTAACTGGCTCATTGAACCAGTCATCTTCCAGGATTTTTTTTAGTATAAAAACGTTTGGATGTCACCAATGTTTTTGTCTGCTGACTGCAATTTTCCATATTTGGATTATCATTGGTCTGCTCTTGTGAACACATTTTATTTGTAGCTTTTACCATTTTCGAATTGAGTTCCTTTGTATATTGGTGATGACTATATTCCAAGCATTTTAGATCTGTCCAGTACATTTGACGAATGTGTCTCAATCAGGCCATCATTTTGGCAGGGAATAACTTTCAAAGAAAATAATCACAATCATGGTCCTGTTAAGATGATTTTCTTTATTTATTTCTTTGGGATATCATAAAATGTTCGGTTTCTTTAGACTTAAGGTTTAAAACTTTGTGATATTCTGAAATGTTCATTTAAAGTTCTTTCCTTTACTTTCATTTTTCTTCAAATTAAAGTTCAATTTATTCGGGCAGAGTGGAATCTTGGTTGTATTGGGAAAAGTAAGAATTATATGTACCCAACAATTTCAAATAAATTATATGCTTAACACTTCCTAACACAATATTTTGAATTTAGAAATTTGGATTTTTATGTATATTTTTATATCAAATAGGTATATTGAAGAGATTGTAATTTTAAAATTGCATTATTATTATTATTTTGAATTTTATTTTAAAAAACATAATAACAACATTAAAATATCAATTCTTTTTATAACTATTAAATCTACAGATCTCAACTTTTTCATAAATCTTAGTCCAACTTTTCTATATTTCATTCAACCTTTAAAAATAATATATGGTATTAACATTACAATGGATGACTTTAAATGCCAATAATTCATATGATGAGTATGACACCAATCCCAAGAAGTGATTCTTAAAAAGGCCCCTGGAGGCTACACCACATAATGTGCACAATGTTGACATCTTCTGGCTTCGATGCCAGGGTTTGAGGGGTGCCTGTTCCACCAAATTAGTGCAGGACTTGCACACAACCTCAACCTGTGTATACCAATGTGCCCTGCACATGGGATGAAAGCCTGAAACACACTAAGAATGAAATCGTGGTTAGCAAAATAAAAAATATCCTTAGTTTTGGTTGCATTCCCTCTTGATTGTATACTAAATTATGGTATTCATGCTTTTCTTTTTGACGCTGTAGTAAGAAAAGATACATGTCTCAGCAATGCAGGGGAGCCAAAAAAACAGTACAGACAATGCATTTCAAGGGGTATTCTTATATATTGGGACCTACATTTGCAGTAGCACAGCTACCATAAAGTTCCAAAAAAGAAAAGAATTTACAAGAGGGCCTGGATGCTCCAATCAGAAATGATATGTCGGTATCATAGAAAGACCCTTTCTGGCATGTCGTAGTGTTAAGATTCGTAGTAGTAAGAGGGGGTCACTATTATATCGTGCCTAAAAATAATAGTTATTATGAAAGGTCCCGATTAATGAGGTCTTGTTACATTGTCTTTATATTGCGTGTGTATGAAAGACCAGGCATTGGAAGCAGATTGTAATTAGAACTAATTATAACAATTAAACTTCTAATATTGAAAATCGCTATTATTCTTACCGAAGACCACATACTGTAACATGTTTACATATGAAAACCATGATGAAGGATGACAAATTTAAGCAAAGAAACAAACTTAAAGACTGATTTTTACTACCATTTAGAGCATCATCCAAATTAAAGTTTTAATTGCAATTTATATTTTTCCTAAATAAATTCCAGTAACTCAATCTGTATAGGAACTATGGCAATATGTATGGCGAATTTACAGCAAGAGTATTACAATAGCCTACAGAAACATCATTCAACATATACTACAAGTTGCTACAACATTTTGATGATTGATCACACAAAAAATATATTATGTGTGTTCTATAAATCTCGCACGATGCTTTGTCAATTGGGTCTAACCCAAATAGTTAGGAGGAGTTATCCTCTCTACTAAGGTTTAATTTCTACAAGTGACATGTTGATATCTTAACTGAAAACCCATGTTATTTGCAATTAAAAAACAATTAAATTTATATATACTAGAAATCACCAATTATGTTAATGCTAAATTTTACATATCCTCCTGTACAAGTGTAGGTTGCTAAGTCGACAATCTCTTCTCAGCAGCTGCCATATAAACAAATCAATTTTTTGTATCGCTAAGCTTGTTTTCTTCTTAACTCATATCCATCAAAATAATCATGGTTTTATGTGTGTAAGAACAATCTCACAATTACAAGCAGACAGTCAGCCTGGCAGTTTGGGCCCTGGATATATAAACAACTTTCTTCTCCTCTTATAGTTTTACCATTATATTAGGCTTGGACTGCCTGTTTAGAGTTTAGGTTCCACTATTTTGTAATTGTATGTGATAATTGCTTACAATTGGTAGAGGAACACAGAGAACAAAGGAAATGGCTTGAAAACATTTTTCCAGTTAGTCAGTTTTACCTGATATGTGATGACATTTTCTCTGCTTCCTCTCTTGCAAATCAAGAAATACTCCAAAAATAATTTATTTTATTTTAAAAAAAGTAAACCAAATGATCAAAGTTTATAATTTGAATTTTAAATATTTATATTTATTTTAATAAAAATATTAATTTTTAATTTAATATTATTAAATTGTAATTTATGTAATTTTATTTTTATCTCATTTTATTTATTTATTTGTTTATTTATTTATTTATCAACCTTTATTTTCTTTTATTTCTATTTATTTATTTATTTTATTCTTATTTTTGTAATTAATTAATTATTATTATTATTATTTTTTTAATTTTAATTTTATCTTTATTTTATTTATTTCTATTTATTTATTCATATTTTATTTATTTATTTCATTAATTTCTTTTTTCCCTTTTTTTTTTAATCTTTTCTTGCCATAGCATGTAATTATTAAAAATAAAATAAATATATAAATTCAAACTTTATTATTTAATTACTTTTAACATTTAATTTATTCAATAATAATAAAAACAAATGAATATCCTTTGAATAATGCACCGAGCCTATCTCCCTCTTTTATAAAGCGCTTGAATATTAATAGAAATCCTCCGCTTGTAAACTGTATTAAAAGGCAATACCCTCTCATTATATTTTGATATACGAACTTCTTAGACCGTAACCCCAAGCAATAACAAGTATACGCCTTCCCGAAAGGCTCACGACGGTCTTTAGTTTAATAAGCATTGACCAAACCTTAGAGTTAAAACCCCAAGTCTTATCATGTCATTAGATCATTAATATGGGATCACTACGTACCTATATTTTACTACCGCGGACATCAATCGACGATACCATAGACACTTTCACATATTCATTAAAACACCATTATGCATGAATGTCCGCCATATATATAACTCGGACCTAACTATAAGGCACGTGCCAATATAGCGTTCAGCCCCACCTATTAACAATCCTCTCGCATCCGCCGGCTGGAGGAGTTTCGTGTTGATTGGAGCGATCCAATGAGCAGGGTGGACTTCTGCATTTTTTTAGATCCCTAACTTTACCACTTTGAATTCACGCAATGAGGGCGATATTGCCCCAATGACGTGGCACAATCTAATAGGATCAGGTTTTCTCCTTGTGGTTTCACCTCCGGGCAAGGGCGATACGAAATAGGCGGGTTTTTTCCCAAAACCACTCGACTATAACCTCCGGTTCCACGTTCACCTCTTGGTTCCGTTCCTTCTACGCTCCAGGTTCCATCGTCTACGTTCACTTACTCTTCAGTATGCTTCCCTTAGCGCAGTTCTCTTCACCCGTTTTCTGCACAAAATGGGTAACCCAACGAACTGTGTGTTGAAGTCTCGCTGCAGTCCTCCCCTATGCTGGTCTTTAACATGAATTGTATTCCATTCTGCCTTTAAAACCCTCCAACATACATTCAACGTACAACTCAACGCTAGTTCCCATTTCCATCTCAATCCTACTCTTTGGCTTCAGGAATTCGAGCACACCCAAGGTTCGACCTGAAGATATTTGCACTATAACAAAATTACAATACAACTGCCCCTCCTTTTAAGTGGGGATTTAGCAAACCTTGGAATTTACCAACTCCTCCTATCCACTGAAACTTCTTATTCATTAGAGAAGCTTATCGTGAAAGGCATTCATCGCACCTTGCCCTCCCAAAAATTATTTCAACTGAGAGATGGGCCCGGACAAAGATCTCTGCACAATTTGTTGAAGGCCTACTTTGTGTATGACAGGGATGTGGGGTATACACAGGGGATGAATTTCATAGCAGGCATGATTCTGCTTCACATGAATGAGGAGGAAGAGGCGCTTTGGGTAATGGCGGCTCTGCTCAAGGGCACTGTGATTATGTCAATGCGACGTTCATATTTGGAAGGCCTACCTCTGTTACACCAATATCTGTTTGAGTTTGAAGTTCTTGTGAATGAAGAGCTACCTGAGCTAGGTAGGCTTTTTTAGAACCAAATGCTCACGCCCTGCATGTATGCTAGCGGGTGGTTTATGATGGAAAGTTTCATAAACTCTTAGATCAGACTGTCCATATTAGTTTTGGATTAGACTATCTATTTTTCTTTTGATGATGAATTATGTAGGGTGATTTTAGATGGATAAACCTAATAATTTAGTTTTCATAATAAATTATATTGGATGGTTTTAAACTCAATAATTTTGAATGTCGTTTTTATTGAAACTTTCTTGAAATAATATGAATCACATAGGCTTCAATTCAAAAATATATTTTCCACACTCAAGGGTTTGCATTGTACTTTTACATGGGAGGTTTGAAATTGAAATTGCAGGGTATACCGTCATTTGTAGAATCGATCACCAAATAGCGCTCTATAGACTTACTGTGCTTCTACAATATGGGTTTTCGAACGTTTGCAGTAACAGATATGGGGCTGTCGGGGTGCTTGCCAGTTATAATACCAAAGAATTCTTATTCTGACCTTGCCAAACCATTTGCAGAATTGAATCTAGCTACTTTGCTTCAAGCCCTGATACCGCTGTGCTATTTTTTCTTATTAATGCTTCAAATGGTAATTGGAAATATGCCTTCTGAAATTTGTGGAGTCAGTCGGTTTCACTTGTTAAGGGTTTCGTTTGTCAAAATTCTATTGCTTGCATCTTACATTCATGTAATGCACGAGTAATGATCCTTGATAAGGTTTCTTTTCTGAACCAACTTAGGGTGTCAAATTTGTATTTGTGTATTCTAACCAACCAGTTGCCATTTCTTACTTTCTTGTTGATTCTTACTATGCATGCAATGGTCCCTACCCATCATTACCATTGAAATTTGAATTTTTTTACTGTACATTCCATTGCTATGTTACCAGAGACGGCATGATAGTGAATCTAGTTGATTTCAATCACTGGAGGCCATTTATTCTTCCTCCTTTGTTCTCCTGAGAAAAGTTGGAGAAGAATTAACTCAAAATCTGCATGTTTTGCCCCCCTTACATCATTGGGAGGTCTCCTTTCGGCGTTCCTTTGCACCTCCCGGATTTGAGAGGTACCACAAATCAAGCATTATGCTTTGGTGGTTCAAACATTGCTCTACAGGGATATGTTGATGCAGATATGGCAGGTGACAGAGATAACAGGAGGAGCACTACAGGATATGTATTTACTGTAGGTGGAACAACTGTCAGTTGGGTTTCAAAATCCAAAGTGTTGTTGCACTTTCAACAACAGAAGCAGAGTATGTTGCTGCTACAGAGGCTAGTAAATAAATGATTTGGTTACAAAGGCTTATGGGTGAATTGGGTAAGAAGCATGATATGGGCACGTTATACAGTGATAGCCAAAGTGCCATTCATCTTGCAAAGAACTTAGCATTTCATTCCAGGACTAAACACATACATCTCAAGTACCATTTCATACGGTCAGTACTAGAAGATGGAGAGTTGAAGCTAGAAAAGATACACACTAGCCAGAATCCTGCAGATATGCTAACAAAAGTTGTAACTAGGGAGAAACTGAAAATGTGCTCAGTTTCAATTGGTCTTCAAGCATGATGATGAAGATGAGGAATAGCCAGGTCCAAAGAGGAGTCATTGTCCAGCAAATGACGTAGCGATGGAGTTGCTACAATCAGTCTCCAAGTGGGAGATTGTTGGGTGTGGAGCCTGATTTTCTTCCTGATTCAGAGATCCTTGTTTTAGCTGGATGTATACCCCAGGAAAATTGTACCCCCTTCACGCGGGGGGGGGTTGCAGGGGTGACTTGTCCCCGTCGTGGGGTCCAGGGGCCAGCGGTCGCCCGGCGGGGGTTTCGGGGGCAGCGCCCCCAAAGCCAAAAATAGATGTAAAATTGCCTTGTAAAAGTATAGTAATTTCTAGTCAATCTGGACCGTTCATTAGGTGGATGATTCGACGGTAGAAGTTATGTTTAGTTTAGGTTTTTTTGCCCTAGAAGGAAACCCCTCGCTTTTATGAGGGCATTGTATTGCGGCTGTGTAATGTATGTGTATTCTCTGAGCGGGAAATAGATAGGGAGACTGTGAGAGAGAGAATAGAGGATATTACAGCGGATCTGCTATAGGTTTTGTCTCTTCATTTTGCTGGATAATAGAAAGGAAGGACTGGTTGTTCAGGGTGGACGTAGCCCAAATTGGGTGAACCACGTATATCTGTGTCTCTCTGGTTTTATGCGTTTTGTGTGCTTGTATTTTCCGCTTATTTTATGTGTTGCATTTCTCTGTAATATTTAATTTTCTAACATCTCGATATTCTTGGGTTCATTTTAATTACAATCATGTCACTAACAATGAACATAGATCATGGCATCGGAAAACATGTAGTTATTGTGGATTACATAACCATGTATTTGCTAAGTGTTGGAAAAAATGGCAACACAAAAGAGGATGAGGCGTGAAAGGCCTTCTCCATCGCAGGAAAAGAAGAAGGTAAAGCAGGTATGGAGGATGAAGACTCATTGCAGTCATTGCGAAAGAAGTGACCATTAGAGAGCCATGTGTTGGAGGCTCCATCCAGAGCAGCGTCTCAAGTACAAAGCATCAGTGCAGGAACAAGTTGAAACAATTTTTCGACGAGCAAATGCGCCACAGGGATATGACCCATTCGCTTTGATAAGTGAGAGATGGCTTTTCTAGGTGTGGTAGAGCGTCATGGCCTTACTTTGTAAATCATATGTTGCAATTTAAAATGTAAAAGTGATGATGTGTTTTCCACACTTGTGAAGCAACAATGATATTTTGGCCTTGTCATGATAGTTGGGGTATTGATTCCATTTTAATGTAAACTTGATCACCGAGTATGTGATATAAAATCATGGCAAGTATGGGATGCTTGGGTCATAGATTGGTCACTTAATTAAGCATGTAATTTGCAAAATATTGTACTAAATTTTTGCAGAGGATGGAGGTGTTGGCTCATCGCTTATGGCTCTGAAGGACAAAGCTGAAGGAGAATGAAGGGTGACCTTTCAGTACAATTGTGGTGCGGACAAGGTACAAAACAGCTACAAATTATGTTCATGATTTTGGTGGACCAAAAGCTCCTCAGTCTGGAGGATTGATCTAGGTAGCTCCAGACACCACCAGGAGACCAAGAGGGTTGATGATAGGTCAAAATTCAAAGTTGTCATATTGCTCTCGAACTAGGTTCAGGTTGAAGTACTCGTCACCCCGATTCCAACAGTGAGAACGGATCTTCAATCCAAGCCCATATGGAGAAGTTAGAGCGAGTCAAATTTTGTTCAAAGTTGGGCAATGGGCCAAGTTTAAGTGTCCTGAAAATTCAACATCAACCGATAAGGAACCCAGCTCCTAAAAATGGGTGAAACTGTGGCCTCGTTAATTTGCCCAATGACCCTTATTTTCAAAAAAATCGAAAATGGCGAGTTCTCTTTTAAAATCAAAAAATATATAAAAAAAAGGGGCGTGGCGGGCCACCACCCACGCCACCCCATAGAATGTCATATTACAATCCATATTAAAAAAATTTGGGTCGGCGGGTCACCACCCCCGCCGAACCCCCACACCAAATAACGGCGAATACATACGCTACAAACTATGGAATATGGAATTGGGTCAGGGTCATGGGTTGTGGACACCGTCCACCCAACAAACCATGAGTTATATCAAGTGTGGATTCAGCGAGATTTGAACCCACCCGGCACATATGGGCCAACCCCCAACAGACGGCCCCATAAAAAACAGAGTCAACCAACCAACGCCTATTTAAAATAGTGTGCCAATAAAAAAATGTTAAATGTCGCGGTTGAAAACTAATATATGCTATTTCAGAGTGGGCGGGGTTTGAACCCAACCCACCTCCACACCATTTTCATCTGCCACCAATAGACCATGGGTGGAGATTTGATAGCTCTGCCCACCCACCGGTATAAGAAATAAAATCCACAAAGGCACCCAGGCAGAAAGTTGAGCGCAGATTTCGAGATAGACACATATTTTGTATTTGCAAGTGGAACCACGAGCCATGGAGGAGGCGAAACCATGCCCTAGGGAATCTTGAGGGCATCAAATGATTCCTTGAGGGCCTGAAGTTGTAGGAGTCCATTTTCGACAAAATTTATATCGATTTTACACCTCTCGGCAACAGGAATCTGATGGTGATATTTGTTTCAGCAGCAGAGCATCCCATTTTTTGGCCATTTTCCATATTGGAGTAACGGTGTCTGATTCTCATGTGTGGGAAGTTGATTCTATGCACCTCAACTCCATGAGTGCGACAGTACAGTCAAATCCAACAGCTGAGCATCCGCTTCTTCAGCCAGCTTCAGGGGTTGAGGTAAATGCACTTTGATCATGTGCCTCTTTTTGTTGTGAGATGTATTATGATTTATAGATCCTTGTTTGATGCATGTTGTGGGATCTTGTTTTTTCTTCATGTGAGATTATGTCATGCTGATAGGAGGTCCACTGTGAGTGAGAGTTCCTGTAGCGGAATGTCTCGTGGAGAGACAAGCCACTCATGTTGAGGGAACATCCTTGTATGAACATCATCCATGTACATCTTCCCATTTCCAGCACTATATGAAGTGGCCTACCCCATTTTGATCAGGCCCGAAGATGTAGCCCACACTGGGTGAACTCCATTATCAACGTCTTGTGTTTTTATGTTGCTGATGGTTGCCTTGTTTCCTCTTGCTTAAGCATGCATATGTGTTCTTCTATGCTATTTTAAATTGCAATTCTAACAACATCATAGAAGTAAAATATCATGGGTAAATCCAGTAACTGACGGACTCGGATCAGACATAAGTGGAAGAAAGAAGTTATGCAAGCATTTTTAGTGATGGAATCTCACATTCAATTGGAAGGATTACTTCCATACTATAAACCAATTGGAAATGCCAACTGGAAAAACCAATCATGCCATCAATAGCATGAGATTCTTTACCAGGAGGTTGAGGAACAATGTTTGAAGTTCTCGGAGCCTTCAATTTATTATCATAATGTTGGGAAAAATACTGAGCGGGGGGGGGGGGTGAATCAGTATTTACAATAATCACAATCTTTTACTTTTCTCTTATTGATTTCTATACACAACTTTGATTAACCCAACTAGCATATATACACAGATATACTAACAGAAACTTGAGTATACTGAGAAAAAATTATTGTTAGAATAACTTTCAAAAACATTCTTTAACCCAACTTATCAGTTATGCATCTGATAGTTAAGCAGTAAATGTGTGCAGCAATAATAAAATAAATCATCACACAAGAGCATCACACATAAACATCAAGACTTACAGTGGAAACCCAATTTGAGATAAAACCACTGTTGTTGTCGTCTCTGTTTTCAATATTTATTATACAGAAAACTACTTACAATATTGTACTAATACAAACTCGTATCAGTATGCAGGTATCTATCGACAGAAGGCTACAACCTTCTCTCGTTCTCCAGCTGCTATTGGAAGGGACCTCCAACCCCCTGATCTCATTTACCAGCCACTCCTGGAAGGGAGCTTCAACCCCCTAATCAGAACACCAGCTTCTATTGGTAGGAAGCTTCTACTTCCACACAGAAGGCTTCAACCCTTCAGAACCACTTCAGACCACGTTTCATCAATTTCACACTGGATCCCACGGATTCACCACAACTCATCATTCAAATCATCAATAATAAACTTCACCCAAACTTCATTCTGAACAGTGTGATCACTATAACCAGAACACAGTAATAAGCCAGATTTCAGAATTAGTATGCAGAATCAATCTCAACCCTGATCATTCATTATCTTAAAATAGATACGCTACTTCGCTTCATTGAACCCACATGTATACACGCTTTCCTTCACACCAACCTACGTATAGATCAGAGAATACTGTTTTTATAGAATATGATTAGTCTCAGATCGAGATTTGAGGCTTTCAGTCAAATATATTTCCAGTATTGCAGAATCCTTAATCATTCAGTCATCATTAAACATATTTACTCACTCATTGATCATATTTTGACGTAACAACAGCTCCGAAAGTCACCCTGAGGAGGGATGGTCAACAACTACGTGGCTCTGTCAGCCAAACCCTTTCCCTTACCTCGTTCCTTTTCTTCGTAGTCTACCTTCTCTTTTGTATGAATTTTATCTATCAATTTCGAAGAAATTGATAGATAACTATATTCCACAACTTTCACAGTTATTAACCATAATCCTATACCTTAGTCTTCCAGTCTCGTAGCTTGGATTTATATATCTCCCCGGGCCCACAATACAATCGCGGGGTTCAATTAAGTGCATCCAACGTTTATACCTCCGAACTTTATATTATATTTCCCACTCATATACATTATCTCCGAACTTAGGACTGAAGTTATAACATTTTCACTTTATAATAATATTCCTCGCGTTCTATATAAATGACTTACTATAAACTGTGGACTCTTTTATTAAACCTTGCGCATCTTCGCCAGCCGAACACCGTCTGATGGCCCTCCCCCGAATCAACGGCTCTAGCGCATTTCGCTTGGCATCCCGCGTCGGGTTTTAACGCGCGAAGGCGCGCACTTTAAGTGGCGGTTTTGAAATGGGTCCCTTGCCACGTGTCGATTCATGTATGGAATCGCTCCAATTCAGAAAATACCACCTATGCCGCAAAAGCGGTGCGATGGGGGGGAAATCCACCTTTGTAAACCCGTCGTGGTTTTGCTACAGTGCTTTACCACGGTTAATGATCGGTTGCATTATTCTTCGTCCGCCTTACTCAGGTCTTCGACTTGGGTTAGGAATTCTAATTATAAATAAACAAATGTATTTCTTTTGTAACCAAAGCGAAACTTCTGTTATCATAAGAAAGAGTTGAATGGCCACGATTTCACGCAGAGACTTTACCTGCGGCGGGATTGAATTCACAGGGTTCTCTCGAGTAACTTAGGGAACACCAGACAGAGATATGTGGGACTCAATACAGGATTTCGATTATACATGCGTCGAGTTCGTCACTTCACAATTAAACAATCTCCCTCCCATTACATCCGGAGGATATAATTTATATGTATCACAATGTGGCTCTTCGGTTCCTCAGGGAGGATCGTTTTGGAAAATCAACAGTCTAATTACAATAATTCAATTAATCGAAATATGACAGCTAAACTAACTGAGCTATTCGACTTTCTATGACTCTAATTAATCTAAATAATACAATCAGCTAAGGTGTTGACACCTAGCTGTAACAATTCGAATGTTTTCAACCCTCCTAGCCACAACATGTGGAAAAAACTCCTACATTGCTAGCCAGTGCTTAATGCCCCTGCATCAGACTCCTAAGGGAAATTTTCTTCATGGGCTCTTGTCCATGAGCTCCTCCACTGATATGCCTATCTTCTGCAACATTTCTTCAGTCATCCAAGTAGCATCTTCCTCTGGCTTGTCCCTCCATTTGATCAAGTATTGAAAGTACTCTCGTCCTATGGTTCTTCTAAACACTCTCTTGTCAAATATCTTCTCTGGTTGCAATGGCTGTGCTGGAGGTAGCTTCTCCTTCCACTCAATTTGTTCCTTGTCTTCTGATCTTGCTTCTGCACCGTCATCGTCATACCTGTACAAATCTGCAACATTAAAAATGGGAGATATTCCAACATCAGGTGGCAATTCAATCTCATAAGAATTTGCAGAAAACTTCCTAAGTATCTTGCATGGCCCAATCTTTTTGAACTTCAATTTGTTGTACTGCTTCTTTGGGAACCTCTCCTTTCTCAAGTGTGCCAAAACCTGATCTCCTACTTCAAAATGAGCTTCCTTTCTTCTCAATTCTACTCTGCTTTTGTATTTGATGCTACTGCCTTGTAATTGTTGTTTCACTTGTTCATGTATGGCCTGAATCTCTGAAGCAAACTCCTCACCATCTGCACTCCTTAGCTCTGCTCTTCCCAGATTTCTTAATTCTGATATTCCTCTGGGATGCATTCCATAAACAATATGAAATGGACTCGTTCCCGTGTTCTCCCACAGAATCATAGCATATTCTTCCGGGGCAAAAAATATAGTCCCACCGCTTGGGATGCTCTCCTTGCCAAGACTTTCAACAAATTTCCCGTACTTCTATTCACTACCTCGACCTGTCCATGTCCGGGGATGACAAAGCTGAGTCGAAACTTAGTTTGGTACCAAGTTTCTTGCATAGTGTCCTCCAAAAATGACCCACAAATCTGGTGTCTCTGTCTGAAACAATACTCTTGGGCAACCCATGCAATCTAACAACTTCTTTGAAAAACAAGTTAGCAAAATGGGTGGCATCACTATTTTTATAGCATGGGATAAAATGTGCCATTTTGGAGAATCTATTCACTACAACAAAGACTGCATCATTCCCTCTCTGAGTCTTGGGCAATCCTAGAACAAAATCCATACTCACCATGTCCCAAGGCCTGTTTGGAATAGGTAAGGGAGTGTACAATCTTGCATTCTGGCTCCTTCCTTTAGCATATTGACATATTTGCAATTCTTCACAAACTTGTCCACTTCTTCTCTCTCATTCCAAGCTGTAAGAATAGAAATGACTCACCTGTCCATACCGCTTATCAATAAAGCCAGCAATAAGTCCACCACTATGCTTTTCTTTGATCAAATTTTCTCTCATGGAACATTTTGGTATACACAGTTGGCTCTTCCTGAATAACAAGTCTTCCTGCAGGAAATAATCCAGCCACTGACTTCTATATGTTAGAACAGGGTTACTACATGCCTCAAATGCTTCCTTAAAATCAGGATCTATTTTATACAATTCTTTGAGAAAATCAAATCCCGCAACTTTAAAATTAGTTTCGTGAACAAGCAAGTGTCTCCTACTCAAAGCATCAACTACTTTATTGGCTTAGCCACTTATATGTTTCAAAACAAAATTAAAACCTTGGAGACTAAACCTATTTAGCACGTTTATGTTTAAACTTGGGTCATGCTGCTGTACAATATATCGCAAAGCATGATTGTCGAGACATAAACACAAATTTCCGGAGATTAAGTAGTGTTCCACTTCTCAAAATAACCGAACAATTGCATAGAATTCCTTCTCATAAGAGGAATACTTTCTTCTGGTATCATTCAAATTTTCACTGAAATAGGCTACAGGCCTATCATCCTGACTCAACACAACTCCAATGGCCTCTCCATTGGCATCACATTTTACTTGAAATGGTTTAGTAAAATCAGGCAGAATCAAGACAGGCTTCTCTGTTATCTTTTGCTTTAATAGTTTAAAACTTCTTTCTGCTTCAGCAGTCCACTTAAATGGTTGTTTTATCTTCTTTATGGTCTCAATTATGGGTGCATTAATCTTACTGAAGTTTCTTATAAAATTTCTATAAAAACTAGCAAGTCCATGGCAACTTCTTACCTCAAAAATACTCCTGGGTGAAGGCCACTCCACAATTGCCTTAACCTTTTCTGGGTCCATCTTCAATCCTTCTGCAGAAACAAAAAAACCCAAATACACCAACTCTTCCTTCATGAATGAGCATTTCTTCAAATTTATCAACAGTTTCTCCTGGTGCAGCTTCTTCAAGACATGATTAAGATGCCTTAAATGTTATTCTTTAGTTCTGCTGAAAACTAGTATATCATCTAAATATACTATCACAAATTTCCCAATAAATTATTTCAATACTTCATTCATAAGTCTCATAAAAGTGCTTGGTGCGTTTGACAACCCAAAAGGCATTACCATCCATTCATACAGTCCTTCATTTGTTTTAAAGGCAGTTTTCCACTCATCACCCTCTATTATTCTAATCTGATGGTATCCACTCTTCAAATCTATCTTTGAGAAATATCAAGCACCACTCAAACAGTCCATTAAATCCTCAATTCTGGGCAAAGGAAACCTGTACCTGATTGTGATCTTATTAATTGCTCTGGAATCATTACACATCTTCTAGCCTCCATCTTTCTTTGGGCTCAAAACTGCTGGTACTGCACATGGACTCAGACTTTCTCTGATCAGTCCTTTGTCCACCAACTCCTGCACTTGTCTCCTGATTTCCTCATTTTCCTTGGGCGTCATTCTGTAGGCTACCTTATTTGGCAGATTTGAACCAGGGATAAAATCTATCTGATGGTTGATCTTCCTCACAGGTGGCAGCTCATCAGGCAACTCATCCACAACAATGTCACAGTAATCATCTAACATCTCTTGTATCTCTACTGGTAAATCAGAAATATTTGTAGAAGTAAGAACTACTTTAGGCTTGCAAACTAAAGCAAAGCTTACCTCTTCTTCTTCTATCTGCTGCAGATATTCTTTGCCGCTCAGCAACAAGGTCTTTGGATCAATCACTCTGCTGGATGGCTCTCCTTCTTCCATGGGTATCAATGTATGATGTACCCCATCTTTGAAGAACTTGTAAATTTTCTTCTTGCCATCATGCACTGCTGCTCTGTCAAACTGCCAAGGTCTACCCAGCAGTATATGACACACATCCATGGGCATTACATCACACAGGACCTTATCTTTGTATTTGCCCATTTGCAGCTCTATCTCACACTGTTCTTTCACAATCAGCTGGTGCCCCTTATGCAGCCAGGACACCCTGTAGGGAGTTGGATGCTCCCTTGTCTTCAGCTTCAACTTTTCTATTACCTCAGTGGAAACCAGATTGTCTGTGCTGCCATTATCAATGACTATCTGGCAGCATTTCCCTTGGACTTTGCAGATGCTCCTAAACAAAGTCTTCTTTGTGCAGGCTCAGTGGCTTCTTTAGCTTGCTTCAACAAGACTTTATTTATCACCAAGGATTCTCCCCTCTCTGGAAGAATTTCTTCTTCAATTTCTGCCTCTTCTCTAGCCTGGGCAACAACAACATTTCTTGGACCAGCACCCACATTCTCTGGACACTCATAGTGCTTATGCCCCACTCCCTGGCACCTATAACACCTCAACTCTCTGCCTCTGCCTCTATCTCCTCTTCCTCTTCCTCTGTAAGAACCCCTTCTGCCCTTTGCATCATCCTCTGTAGACGCATTCTGAGGTGAGCTACTGTCAGCTCCATTCCTGGGTGTAGGCTTTCCTCCACCACCCTGACTTCCCTTCCCACGGAAAGTACCTCTCTTCTTGGCAGACTGTTTTCTCAGGAGCTTCTCCTCTGCTTTCAAGGCCATATGATATGCCTCTTCCACTGTCTTGGGAGACAGAAGACCAATCTCATCTTGGATTTCCAGTCTGAGACCATTTACATATCTGGTAGTCTTCTCTGGTGTATCTTGGAATTTCCCAGCCCTTATGCTTACTCTGTAGAATTCCTCTGTGTACTCTTTTACTGTCAGCAACCTCTGTCTCAGGTTCTGCATTTTCCTATACAATGTCAGCTGGTAATCACTAGGAAATAATTTGCCTTTTAATTTAGCCATCATTCTGGTCCAGCTCTTGATAGGTTGCTTGCCAACTCTCCTCCTTTCTGCCTGCACTCCATCCCACCAAAGTGCAGCATGTCCTCTCAGCTTTGTCACTGCAAACTTGACCTTTTATCTTCGCTTATCTCTTCATGATTGAAGCATTTGTTCATTTCATTCATCAAGTCTACTAGTTCTTCTGGATTCAGTCCCCCTGCATAACTCGACACTTCAATTATGGGCTTAACTGCAGACCCCAGAACAGTCCTAAGGAGCCTCATGTCAGGAGAAATTTCCACATTTTCTTCTGCTTCTTATGTCTCAGGTTCGCTGATGTCTTCGGGATCTCTGGGCTGTCTTCGTTCCATGGCATCTATTCTGGCTTCGACCCTCTGCAACATCCCCAACACCTCTGCGTTGGCAACAGGTCTTCTTCTGCTAGCACCTCTACCAACTCGGATTGCCATGTCAGAAAAACAACGTCAGACTTGCTCTGATACCACAAATGACGCAACAACAGCTCCGAAAGTCACCCTAAGGAGGGATGGTCAACAACTACGTGGCTCTGTCAGCCAAACCCTTTCCCTTACCTCGTTCCTTTTCTTCGTAGTCTACCTTCTCTTTTGTATGAATTTTATCTATCAATTTCGAAGAAATTGATAGATAACTATATTCCACAACTTTCATAGTTATTAACCATAATCCTGTACCTTAGTCTCCTAGTCTCGTAGCTTGGATTTATATATCTCCCCGGGCCCACAATACAATCGTGGGGTTCAATTAAGTGCATCCAACGTTTATACCTCCGAACTTTATATTATATTTCCCACTCATATACATTATCTCCGAACTTAAGACTGAAGTTATAACCTTTGCACTTTATAATAATATTCCTCACGTTCTATATAAATGACTTACAATAAACCGTGGGCTCTTTTATTAAACCTTGCGCATCTCCGCCAACCGAACACCGTTCGATGGGCCTCCCCCGAATCAACGGCTCTGGTGCATTTCGCTTGGCATCCCACGTCGGGTTTTAATGCGCGAAGGCACACTTTAAGCGGCGGTTTTGAAACGGGTCCCTTGCCACGTGTCGATTCCTGTATGGAATCGCTCTAATTCAGAAAATACCACCTATGCCGCAAAATCGGTGCGATGGGGGGGCAATCCACCTTTGTAAACCCGTTGTGGTTTTGCTACAGTGCTTTACCACGGTTAATGATCGGTTGCGTTATTCTTCATCCGCCTTACTCAGGTCTTCGACTCGGGTTAGGAATTATAATTATCAATAAACAAATGTATTTCTTTTGTAACCAAATCGAAACTTTTGTTATCATAAGAAAGAGTTGAATGGCCACGATTTCATGGAGAGACTTTACCTGAGGCACGATTGAATTCACAGGGTTCTCTCGAGTAACTTAGGGAACACCAGACAGAGATATGTGGGACTCAATATAGGATTTCGATTATACATGCATCGAGTTCGTCACTTCACAATTAAACAATCTCCCTCCCATTACATCCGGAGGATATAATTTATATGTATTACAATGTGGCTCTTCGGTTCCTTAGGGAGGACCGTTTTGGAAAATCAACAGTCTAATTACAATAATTCAATTAACCGAAATATGACAGCTAAACTAACTGAGCTATTCGACTTTCTATGACTCTAATTAATCTAAATAATACAGTCAGCGAAGGTGTTGACACCTAGCTGTAACAATTTGAATGTTTTCAACCCTCCTAGCCACAACATGTGGACAAAAATCTTACATTGTTGGCCAGTGCTTAATGCCCCTGCATCATATTTGTACAAATTCAGCTTAGCAACATATACAATATTCAATAAAACCAAATCTACATTAAGACTTCGTTGATAAACAGCAGAAATACGATAGCAGTAAACAGATAACCTTTGTAGTAAGCTTTAGAAAACCCTGACTTCCATACGCGCTTTTGCAGAGACAAAACCACGTATATACGTGCTTTCATAGAGACGAACCTACGTATAGATCTAAAACTATTTCAGGACTGCACAACCCTTCAGAATAACTAATCAACTCAGATCTTACCCTTCACTTCAACAAACATTTTCCATATCATAGATATAAACATTTCATAAACAGATCTATCAAATACATATTCATTTCAGTTCTAGATATCTTGATCCATCATTGTATTCATAGGTGCATTATTACTTCAGATCTATCAATAAAATGTAGCCCATTCCATGCAGATATACTTCAAAGTGAAGTATTCATTCAATACCCAAACACCTACACACCCTTGCACTATGAACTTCCTCTCCTTATATAGGATTATCCTTTATCAATACCATGAGCCAAAACCACACAAGTGTCAATGATATTCTTGGAAAAAATCAAATAGATGATACATTGCTCAATATTGTGGGCTAATACCATGGTAATGCCCCTTGGTATCATAATTTTAGAGCGCAAAAGGCATACGCGACTTTGCTTCTTCGTACCCACGTGTATACACGACTCCTCTTCATAATAACTGCGTATATACTAATTCTGGATGTATACGCGAGAAATATTTCATGTTTCATTTCTTTGGCACTTACTGGAATTCCTTTCTCTGTCACATCTGAACTGACCTGTAGAAACGTCATTTTTACATCTTTAACAAATAGGTTTCTTATCAAAAGGCAACTCATCAAGTAGGTTTCCATCAAGGACAACTTCATCAAGTAGGTTTCCATCAAGGACAACATATTGCATCATATTGCCAACAATCTCCCCCTTTGGACTTGGTGGAAACCATGATGGTCTTTGATCACCACAACAAATAGATACATTGATCATAGCCATTATTAAAACACCAAAATACTCTTCCCCTTTGACATCAAGGGCAAAGGGTGGATCAATACGGAGACAAGGTTTCTCTTTCCTTGTACAAAGAAGAGCTCTTCAGATCTGATGTGCACTGTATTGACCATGCTCCCCCTGAGTTCATGTTGAATCTTCAGACGGATTTTTCAATGAAGTACATGACTCTATAACTCAACCGAGTATGACCTTTCCTATCACCAAGGACTGATACTTACATCAAATATCCAACCAAGTGGAATTACATATTTGACTCAACTACCCAACCAAGTGGGTTTACAAGTTTGAACAAGTCCTTACATGAATGACTATAAAAATTTTACATCATAGGTCTCAACAAGACCTTTTCATCAAATTACAGATATGACTTTTTATAACCAGGACCAGAAGATCTCAAGACAGAGATCATAAATCAGAAACTAATCAAAATGCCAACAATGCATCCTTTTCAACAAAGCATGTGCTCCCCCTAAGCTTGTGCATCCTGAACACCTTCAACAACCAATTCATCAAGGCGTCTTCATTAAGGAGATAAATATCAAAGAAAGGTACATTAAAATGAATACTGGAACAGAAACAGAGATTACCCAACAGCACCACAGACTGTTCTTAAGTCTGACCCAGAGAATTTCTGTCAGCAAAAACCATATGCAGTTTTATGCACAAAAACTCATGTATATATGTGATTCACCTTTATGAAACCAGCGTATCAAATTTGTTCTTCTGAAATTAATCAGATTTGATAAGAGAGGCAGAGGCAACTCCCAGCTTCTGTCTAAGATATTCGAATGCTTCCCTAGGAAGAGGTATAGTAAATATATCTACAACTTGTTCTTTGGAGGGAACATACTCCAATTTAACCTTTTGTTCAAGCACTTGCTCTTTTAGGATGTGATACTTGATAGGAATGTGCTTGGTCTTGGAATGCATAACAGGATTTTTCGAGATACTAATGGCACTTGTATTATCACATATAATGGCGATGGGAGGTGAACATTTGATTTGAATATCTTGTAATGTCTGCATCATCCAAATAAGTTGTGTGCAACATGATGCGGCAGCCACATATTTTTCTTCTGCTGTATATAAGGCAATAGAACTTTGTTTCTTGCTGAACCAAGATAATAATTGGGGCCCCATATAGAATGCACCACCACTAGTGATTTTTCGATCATCAACATTTACAGCCCAATATGCATCTATGTAAGCATGAAGAGTAAGATCAGCATTCTTTGGATACCATAGACCAAAGTCTTGAATCCCTTGTAGATATTTGAATATTCTTTTTACAGCCTGAAGATGAGACTCTTTTGGATTAGCTTGGAATCGTCCAACAATCCCAACTGCATGCATAATTTCTCGTCTTGTCTCAGTAAGATAAAGTAGACTTCCAATCATGGATCTATAATCTGGTTGATTCACCATGGGAGAGTCATCATGAGAAATGAGGTTATATCCAGTTACTATTGGAGTACTCACACGTTTGCAGCCTTTTATCCCACACTACTTCATAATTTTCTTAAGATATTTTGCTTGTGATAGAAATATGCCATATGTTGCTTGTTGCACTTGTAAGCCAAGAAAATAAGTTAGTTCCACAAGTAATGGCATTTCAAGTAATGAGAAGAAAATTTCTGACTCATGGACTCTTCATTACTTCCAAAAATGATGTCATCAGCATACACAACAATAATCAATAGTTTATCATTTTCAATTTTTGTGTATAAGTTACTATCAGTAGATCCCTTTGTGAAACCTTTTTGTTGAAGATATTTGTCAAGACGATAGTACCATGCCCGAGGAGCCTGTTTGAGACCATATAAAGCCTTTTTGAGCTTACAAACAAGTTTTTCATCATTTCCCAGAATCAATCCTGTTGGTTGTTCTATATAAACTTCTTCTTCTAGATCACCATTGAGGAAAGCAAGTTTTACATCCATTTGATAAACTTTCAAGTGTTGAAAACTTGAAAAAGAAAGAAACATTCTTATGGCTTCAAGTATGGCTACAGGAGAAAATGTTTCTTCAAAGTCTATACCTTCTTGTTAAGCATACCCTTTACTAACAAGTCTAGCTTTGTTTCTATTAACATCTCCATTTTCATTTAACTTGTTTTTGAATATCCATTTTGTTCCAATAACATTTTTATCATGAGGTCTTGGAACCAATTCCCAAGTATGATTCTTTTCAATCTGATCAAGTTCTTCATTCATGCTTGAATCCAACATTCATCTTTACTAGCTTGATTGACATTCTGCGGTTCAATAGTGGATAAAAATGCCAAATAGCTAGGGGATCCTACAAGAGTTCTTCTTGTTTGGACACCTCGTCCCTTTTCTCCCAGAATTTGGGATTCTGGATGATTCTTTTGAACATACTTGGATGGAGCTTTTTCAGGTATATCTTCTTATGGTGCTTCATTGGGTTCTCCTTCTATATTGTTGCTATTTGATGAGGGAAAACATACACTATCATCATCTTCATTTGTTGTTGATATTTACCTTTTAGGAGCTGTGAGAGACTCATCAATTACAACATCAATACATTCAACAATCTTCCAAAGTCTTTTATTGTAACATTTATATGCTTTACGTCTAGAAGAGTAACCAAGGAATATTCCTTCATCTGCTCTAGGCTCAAACTTACCAAGTTTTTCATCATTGTTCTTGATAAAAAAATTTCTTCTAAAAACTCTGAAATGCTTTACAGTGGGAAGATTATCATACCAGAGCTCATAAGGAGTTTTATCACTGTTCACACAAACATGAACCTTGTTAAGAATATTTAATGCGGCATGTGTTGCTTCTCCCCAAAAGGTATCCAGAGTTTCAGATTCATCAAGCATAGCATGAGCCGTCTGTTAAACTATTCTATTCATTCTTTCTGCCACACCACTTTGCTATGGAGTTACAGCTACAGAAAATTGTCTTTTTATGCCATGATGTTCACAGCAATCAAATAATTCACTTGATATATATTCTCCTCCTCGATGAGATCCAAGACATTTGATTTTTATATATAATTCATTTTCAACCAGAGCTTTGAAGATCTTAAAATTTTCAAATGCTTCATCTTTATGTTTTAGTAAACCGATCCAACAAATTCTACAGAAGTCATCAATAAATAGAATATAGTATTGTTCTCCACGAGGTGACTTTTTCCTTACAGGTCCACATAAATCAGTATGTATAAGTTCAATAGGCTTCTTGTTGATCCTTCTTTGGAATTGAATTTCACCCTGGTTTTCTTACTGAATTGGCATGATTTTCGTATGGTACTTTCAGGCAGAGTGATGTTGGGAAGATCACGAACAGCTTTGATTTTGCTAGATTTTCTTATTTGAGAGAAGCTCAAATGTCCCAATATTCTGTGACATAGCCAATTTTCTGAATATTTACCTAAGTAGCATTGATTTTGGCCACCTTTGAATACATACAGATTGCTTGGTGTTCTATTTCCTTTTATTACTGTTTTTCCTGTGTCAATTTCACGTACTACACATTCTTTTGAACTAAAGATAACTTAATTTCCTTGATCACACATTTTACTCACACTCAACAGGTTATGCTTTAATCCATCCACATACATAACATTGTTAGCTTTCACCTTTTCTTTTATAAAAACATAACCTTTTCCTTTAATGACAGCAGGAGAGTCATTTCCAAAGGTAACATTCTTTTCCTTCTCTAGAGCATTGTATGAAAGGAATTTATTTTTATCACCTGTCATGTGTTTTTAGCATCCGCTATCAATGTACCATTGATTTTCTTACCCTTCTGAAAATAAATATATGCCACAGCTTTCAACCTGTAAGTCCTTCTTTCTCAATGCCTTGGAATTTGAAGGTATATGCTCTTTTGGCTGAAGTTTGCTCCTGCATTTAGATTCTTCATGTCCAAATTTATTGCAATAATAACATTCAATTTAATTTTGAAGAGGATAAAATTTTTTATAAGTATTCTTCTTTATTCCAGTCTCATTTCTTTGCTTTCTTTCTTCTCTGTTCATAATGGTTTTGTATGTAACACATTGAGTAGCTTTATGACCAAAATTATAACATGAGAAACATTGTCCATTAAAGAAGAAAATTATGCGATCATGAAACCTTCTATTCATGTTTACCTATTGATTGATATTTTTGTTATTGTTCTTCCTTGAATTGGAGTGGTCATGTTTTACCTAGGTGGTCTCTTTGTTCTTTTTCCGAGTGACAAAATGTTGTTGGCTGGATTTAGTTGCATTTAGATAGCTTGGTGCTGAAGACTAAGAGGATTCTCCGATATATCCAAGACCTGTCTTTACAAGAGGAGAGCATTGAACCTTGATAATTTCATCTAAGGTTTCAGATCCTTTAGCAAATCTAAGATTTAAAGTTTTCACTTTCTCAATTTCCTTTCTTAGACTTACTATTTCACATTCTAATTTCTCATTGTGCTTCACCTTTTCTATAATTTGATTCTTTAGAGTATCTATGGCAATTTTGTTTTCTTCAAAAAATATTTTGAGATGATTTATCTCTTCAGGAAAATCATTTTCTTCTAATGCATCCATAAAATTATCTTTAGCCTTACTAGAGTCTTTTTCAAAAGCCATTAGCAGTCTAATATCTTGATCAAATTCTCCTTCTTCGTTATTTGATAGACCATCACTATCTTCATGAGTATAATATATTTTTCTATTGATAAATCGTTTCTTATTTCCTTTTTCCACTTCCTTTCCCTTTTCATAGTTATATTTATGGGGACGTTTAGCAACATAATGACCAAATCTTCCACAAGTGAAACATTTAAAATGAAGCTTACCTCTGAACCTTCCAGTGCCAAGTTGTAGCTTATTTAAAAAATTTATCTCATCTTCTTCTAAAACATACCCTGATCCTTCTTGTTCTTCTACTTCCTTTCCTTTTGTAGCAGCTCTAAAGACAACTTCTTTGACTTTAGATGGACCTCCTTTCCTCATTTCACATGCATTCAGAATCCCATGAAGTTGAACAACAGTAATATTTTTTAGATCATGCTTCTCTTCAATAGCAGACATTTTTTACTCAAATTTGGGAGTTAGAGATCTTAAAAAATTTTCTGCTAGAGTAGTGTCAGTTATGGTTTCACCCAGATTTCTCATACGATTTACAATATCATCCAGACGTAAAAAGAAACTAGCAATGCTTTCCTCATTATGCATTATGAGTTTTTCATATTGAATTCTAAGAGTTTGGAGTTTAGCACTTTTAACCTTGGCATCACCTTCATAGCTCAAAATTATTTTGTCCCATATCTCCTTTGTTGTATTCAACTGCATGACTTTGATAAATTCTGATTCAGTCAAACTTCCCAATAATTCATTGACCACCTTTGCATTGGTTTCATAGTTCATTCTTGCGGCTAGATCTGTTGGTACTGAAGTTGGATGTTGATAACCTCCTTCAACTATAGCCCATACATCTGCTCCAAGAGACTGAAGATAGGATCTTGTCCTTGTCTTCTAGAAGATTAAATTATTTTTGTTGAAGAGAGGAGGCCTGATAGATGTTGTCCCATCTTGATTTCTCATCTTAGTTGATCTTCCTTCTAGCGATTAAGCTTCTTCAGAAGGACCTGCTCTGATACCAATTTTTGGGAAAAATACAGAGGGGAGGGAGGGGGCGGGGGGGGTGGGGGTGAATCAATATTTACAATAATCACAATCTTTTACTTTTCTCTTATTGATTTCTATACGCGACTTTGATTAACCCAACTAGTGTATATACATGGATATACTAACAGAAACTTGTGTATACTGAGATAAATTTATTGTTAGAAGAACTTTTAGAAACATTCTTTAAACCAACTTATCAGTTATGCATATAATAGTTAAGTAGTAAATATGTGCAGTAATAACATAATAAATCATCACACAAGAGCATCACACATGAAAACCAATATTTGTGGAAACCCAATTCGGGAGAAAACCACCATTGTTGTCGTCTCAATTTTCAGTATTTATTATATGGAAAACTACTTATAATATTGTACTGATGCAGACTCATATCAGTATGAAGGCATCTACCCGCAGAAGGATACAACCTTCTCTCGTTCTCTAGCTTCTACTGGAAGGGAGATCCAACCCCCTAATCTCGTTTACCAGCCACTACTAAAAGGGAGCTTCAACCCCTGATCAGAACACCAGCTTCTACTGGTAGGAAGCTTCTACTTCCACAATGAAGGCCTCAACCCTTCAGAACCACTATAGACCATCAATTTTCACACTGGATCCCACAGCTTCAACATAACTCATCGTTAATATCATCAATAATAAAATTCACCCAAACTTCAATCAGAACAGTGTGATCACTGTAACCAAAACACAGTAATAAGCCAGATTTTAGAATCAGTATGCAGAATTAATCTCAACCCTGATCATTCGTTATCTTAAAATACATACGCTACTTCGCTTCACTGAACCCGCATGTATACGTGATTTCCTTCACACCAACCTACGTATAGATCAGAGAATATTGTTTTTACAGAATATGATCAGTCTCAGATCAAGATATGAGACTTTCAATTAGATATCTTTCCAGTATTGCAGAATCCTTAATCATTCATTCATCATTAAACATATTTACTCACTCATTGATCAGATTTGTACATATTCAGCTTAGTAGCATATACAGTATTCAAGAAAACTAGATCTACATGAAGAATTCATTGAAAAATAGCAAAAATGTAGCATCAATAAACAGATAACCTTTGTAGTAAGCTTCAGAAAACCCTAACTTCCATATGCACTTTTGCGGAGACAAAACCGCGTATATACGCACTTTCACAGAGACGAACCTGCGTATATATATACAACTATTTCAAGGTTGTGCAACTCTTCAGAATAACTATTCAACTCAGATCTTACCCTTCACCTCAGTAAACATTCGCCAGATCACATATCTAAACATTTCATAAATAGATCTAGAAAATACATAGTCATTTCAGGTCTAGAGATCTTGATCCATCATTGTATTCATAGGTGCATTATTATTTCATATCTATCAATAAATTGTAGCTCATTCCATGCAGATATACTTCAGAGTGAAGTATTCATTCAATACCCAAACACTTTCACACCCTTGCACTATGATCTTCCTTTCCTTATATAGGATTAGCCTTTATCAATACCATGAGCCAAAACCACACAAGTGTCGATAGTATTCTTGGAAGAAATCAAATAGACAATACAACGCTCAATACTGTGGGCTAATACCATGGTAATGCTCCTTGGTATTGTAATTTTAGAGCGCAAAAGGCATATGCGACTTTTCTTCTTTGTACCCGCATGTATACGCAACTTCTCTTCATAATAACTACATATATACTAATTTGGGATGTATACGTGAGAAATATTTCCTGTTTCATTTCTCTGGCACTTATTGGAATTCCTTTCTCTGTCACATATGAACTGACCTGTAGAAACATCATTTTTACATCTTTAACAAATAGGTTGTTTATCAAAAGGAAACTCATCAAGTAGGTTTCCATCAAGGACAACTTCATCAAGTAGGTTGCCATGAAGGACAACATATTGCATCATATTGCCAACACATAAAGCATGTCTGATTGGGTATAAACAAGATCCAAATAGTGTTTGTGAGAAATCACTTTCTCTTCGGTCATGACTCCATATTTAGCCACATTTACCGTTATAGGTGACAACAGAGACTTAGTAAAACATTCTACCAACAATTGATGAGGAACATATGTTTTAACCAACCAACGACGATGTTGCCACTCATGAATATGATATGAGATCTGAGTGGAATCATATTGTTTGAATTGGTCAAAATTAATGTTCTAGTCTCATTTCAGATGGGTAACTAGAAATGTGTGGGGAATGTAGTAGCTAAGGTACTGAAATTGTGAAACAAAGATTTAGTTAATTCAATATACCATTTAGTTGTGGTACCTGTAAGTGTACGTTAGAAAAGACGTAATCAAATGGAATCATCATTTAGGGAGTTCAAATAACACCACATATGATAAGTCATTACATACGTGGAAGGTTTTTCTCTAAGATTCCAATTAAATTTGTGGATATTGTTAGAAAATTAAAAATTACAGAGAAATGCAACACATAAAATATGTGGAAAATACAAGCACACAAAACACATAAAACCAAAGAGACACAGATATACGTGGTTTACCCAATTTGGGCTACGTCCACCCCGAACAGCCAGTCCTTCGTTTCTATTATCCAGCAAAATGAAGAGACAAAACCTACAGCAGATCCATTGTAATATCCTTTGTTCTCTCTCACAATCTCCCTATCTATTTCCCGCTCAGAGAATACACATACAATGCGCAGCCGAAATACAATACCCTCATAAAAGCGAGGGGTTGCTTTCTAGGGCAAAAAACCCTAAACTAAACATAACTTCTACCGTCAGATCATCCGCCTAATGAACGGCCCAGATTGACTAGAAATTACTATACTTTTACAAGGCAATTTTACATCTATTTTTGGCTTCGGGGGCGTTACCCCCGAAACCCCCGCCAAGGGACCGCTGCCCCCCGGACCCCCCGGCCGGGGGGGTAGGCCCCCCCGCACCCCCCCGCGTGCAAGGGTGTACAATTTTCCTGGGGTATACATCTAGCTAGAACAAGGATCTCTGAATTAGGAAGAAAATCAGGCTCCACAGCCAACAAATATGAGAAGGCAATTTGGTAGGAATTATCGACCACCAAGGAGAATGACCAATGGGGTCATTCGTGAGGCGAGTCAAATCTGCCAGTTCAAGAGTGTCCACAAATAGAAACTACTTGTTGAAATCCGGAGGAGGATAACTTAGATAAGGTGGAATAGCCTAAGCAACAGGTCTTTTCATTCCATAATAAGGAGAGTTATGATAAAGAGGAACTTGGGTACCAGGATAGGGGAGATTCTGATAACCAGTATACGCATATCCTTGTTGTCAAGATCCAGGATAATCTTGCAAATGTTAGAATGGATGAGTTTGGATTTGTTGGCCTAAATAAGGTGTCTGAGGGATACCTTGTAAAGTTCGATATTGTTTCCTTGTGGGAATTTTCATCATGCCCACATAAGGTGAAATCGGAGGGGCTGGTGACATACCATACACAGTTTTTCCTACTAGAATTTGAGGGATACGTTGTCTAATTTGTTGAGACTGTAAGGTACCTTGTAATATATTGAGTCATAACAGTAGCTTGGAAAGGTTGGTTTACATTGATTTGAGCTTGATGAGGTGGAGATTGATAGGTAGGGATTTGGGATGCAAATGGTATCGGTATAAAATGTGCATATGTACCCATAATCGGACTAGGTTGGATAGGTGAAGTAGATTTCCAAACATTAGCAGTCAAACCAGAAACTTGGCAGTTCACGGAAACTTGGTATACTCTCTTTCTTGGATTACTAGAGTAGTCATTTCAATATTTTCTTGACTTTTTAAAAAGAGAAGAGTTCATCGAGCACTTGTCCTTTCATGCTCGTTTAAAATTGAAAGTGACTAGAGTCATCTTTTGCCTGTTTCTCGACTCTTAAAACATGAAATAGCAAAGTCTAGTTTCAATGTCATAAAATAAAATGCCCACGATTACATACGCATTTAGATTTTGTTACTTGGCATGTTTCATTTTTCCTTAGGCTTTTGTCTTGAAGCCTTCTTTCGGCTATCTCTTTTTCCTTTTCTGCTTTTGAAATACGGTCACAGTGGCGGAACTACCATTTTTGTCATCTTCTTCACTACCTCCTAGTGGTAGTTCTTTTCCTGAAGTTTCTTATGCAACCCCTCGGTCCACTAGGTCTGTCGATTTTTCGCAACCCATTCTCCCCACTGTTTTTACCTCTTGCTTCTCGATCTCATCTTAAAGAGTCAGTTGATTTCAATTGGCCTCCTGCAGGTGCTTGGTCCAGTTTTGGGGACGAGGAAGAATTTCCTCCTCTTACTTCAGGATCACCATTTATAGCTGCTGCTATACCTCTGAGTCCCCGTCGTCTCTTTGACGATCTTACGACTTCTTCAGACATGGATTCATCGAGTCCTATTAGCAGTGAAGGAACGCCTGTTCCTACAAGTGAATATCAAGTTTTCCCTGAAGATCTTCCACATGCTTCTGTTCAATATTATCCACCATCGCTGTCACTTCCACCTGGATATAGGTCCTTGAGTCAGATTATGTCTGGTGTTGCCTCCATAGCGCAATCCGGCACATCAACCCCTCCTACTAGGAGTACGATCCTCCCTTCGTTGGGACTCTCACCTTCGAAATTGAGTTCATCAGTCATTGTTACGTCTGTTCCATTCCAACCTACTATTTGTGTGGCTTCATCTACGTTGATTGTTACGCAAATTCGTCAGGATCCTTTCACACTTGAAGGTCTATTTTCCTTAATCCCACGTGGCTTGTCAACCAGGGTTCGAGCAGATCACAAGCTCGCACTCCGAATACTGCACCTGCTGATGCAGCTTCAACTTCACCAATGATTCCTAGTGGCCTCACTTATGAAGAGTATCTGTTGGCTGTTTAGCAGTAGAACTCTCAGGTTTCTCAGCAGCCCCAGGCTCCTGTCAATCCTCCTCATCACTATGATGTTGTCGGTAACCCTGTTTATTTGTTTCCTCCTCTGTATCATTATGACGAGCATGGTAATCCTGTTTATTTGCCTCCTATTGATTCTTATCAAGCTGTTTATGATCCTTATTAGCCTGTTCCTCATCTCGGACTGACCTTACCGGTACAACCCTCTGGCTCGCAAGGACAACCTTACAGGGACAACCTTTGGCTCAGCAGGGATCCACCTTTGGTCCACAGGGACAACCTTACAGTCCACCAGGTCAGCCTTTACAAGGTCAACCTTTGGTCCAACAAGGACAACCCTCTGGTCCTTCCGGTCAAACTTAGTATCAACCAGGAGCATATTTTATTCTTGAGGGGCAAATTCATTCATCAAAGGGAAAACCTCTTGTACAATAGCAACAGTCATACGTACAGTATGGCCAAACCTTTGTGCAACAAGGACAACCCTACGGTCCTACCCCGGGTCAACCTGGTCATCAGGGAAAACCTGGTCCATCTTTTCCATCGGGCCAACCTCTTCCACAAGGGCAACCCAGTGGTCCTCATTATCCAGGTCAACCCGTTCCGCAAGGGCAACCTGTTAAACCAGCTCAGCAGTCGGTTCAACCTGTTCAACAGTCGATTCAATATGTTTAACATCCTGTTCAACCTGTTCAGTAGCTGATTCAACCTGTTTATCTGATTCAGCAGGGTCCACCTGTTCAGCAGCCCGCTCAACCTGCTCAGCAAGGTCCACCTGCTCAACCCCAAGGTGCTTATTACCCCTAAGGTCAATATCAACTAGTATATAGTGCACCTCAAGGTTTTACTTTTTACCCTAAAAATCCATCTTAGGTGGTGTATAATCAACCTCAAGGCCATGCTTACATTCTGCAATAGAATCCATACGTTGCTCAGCAAGGCCCTCAATGGTATGCTCAGAATCAGTACCCTGGTCCTCAACCCCAATACCAGCAGAATTATCCGACTTATAACCCTTATGGTCAGAATCCTCCGGGACAAAATATATGGGGGCAGAATTTCTCACAGGATGGTTGGAATGTGAACACAGGTCCTCATCAAAGACCTCCAATGCCTTTTAATCCTCAATTACCACTTCTCGCTACATTGGAATTGCCTGATGTGTCAAAGTTAACAAACAATCTGATCCTTCATAACCTGTATTGGCCTCTAGTTCCAACTAAGATTCCTGGTGATTGTCCTAAATTTGAGGGTAAGTCCAGAGAACACCCCCAAGCACATGTTATGACTTACCACTTGTGGTGTTCCTCTAACTCTTGGGTTGATGGTTCCATTCAACTCTGTATTTTCCAATGAACTCTTACAGGTGCGCTGCAAAGTGGTACATTGAGCTATCTCATGGTATCTTTCAATATTTCAACTCTCTTGCCATGTCATTCCTTACACATTTCTAGATATTGGTTCGTTATGAGACTGGGACACATCTCCTCACATCCTTGAAACAGGACCGAGCTACCCATATCTAGGATCATATTCATGAATGGAGACATCGTGGTCGCTTGATTAAGTTTGATATTCCTGATTAGCTTCTAACTTGTTACACCATTTTTTGGTCATCTAACCTATTATCATTACATGGACCCAAGTACACCTTGTAAGACCAATTTTACCCTAAGTAAAATTGCTTTCACTATGAAAAATAACTTAATAAACCACATTTATTAGGTTGTTTATGGTCTAAACAGGAAACCCCAAAAGGAAATATTAAACAAATCTATATTTGTTTGATTCTCCTCATGGAATAATTAATTAAACAATAATTTAATTATTATTCCTCGTCATGTTTAACCCAAAACAAAGAAATTAATTAGATAAATCTCTATTTATCTTATTATTTTCTAGGAATAATTATTTAAATCTTATTTAAATAATATTCCTTGTTAAATATGACTAAATCACCCATAAATAATTAAATAAATTATTATTTATTTGATTATCTTTCAACCACTTCCTTAAAATGATAAATAAATCATTTATTTATTTATTGTTCACAAATAAAGAGATTTGACCCAAGTCAAATACTTTTTCCCTCCAACAAATATAATAAAATATTCCATAAAAGGTGGATCTAGATTTGGTTAATGTTATTTTAATCATGCACCAAGATCTAGAATGACCCAATATTTTGTTATAAATAGGAGGGTTTTCCTACCATTCTTCACCTTTTGTTGCCTATTAGATCACTCTGGATCTATACACTTGGTCACATTTTTCTACATTATTTGCTGTGTGAGCTCCCTTTGAGTTCTATCTTTGTCCGGGTTTTCTACACCAACAAGAGAGAGAGATTCTAGATCTGAAATGCTGAGGACTTCCAAGAACCCATCCCATTGAGGAGAATTGGAAACATCTTCTTGTTTTCCTCCCAGGTGCCCTTAATACAAAAAATTCTTTCAAAAATTGTTCTCGTCTTGTCTATTGGATATATGGAGCAAACCCTTCTTTTTACTGCTTAATGTCTTTCTATGCATAGATCTGGTTTTTTGCAACTCTTGTCTTGATCAACTAACTACAGATCTGAAGATATTGGCAACCATATTTGATGTTAGGGCTATTAGTTATGCGTATCTAAAGTGGTCTTTTTTCGTACACTTCGACAAAAGATTCATACTAACAATTGGCGACTCTACACGGGTTTTCAATTACGACCGCTGTCGTTTTTCATATTCCTGTATATCCAGCGACTTCAGACCCTAGGGTTTCTTTTTAGCTTTTTGTTTTTTCCTATTTTTATGTTGTTTTTCTCACATAAAACCCTAAAACATTAAAATTTCTAACTTCCGCGTGTTTCTGGCCCTATTGCGCAGGTGACCGACATCAGCCGCAACTGAGACGACAACTTTTCTGAAAATCTGCCGCCGAGACACCTGGAGCTTTAGGTCGCACTTTTCAGCCCATAAACTGCGACCTGGACCTCCAGGTCGCACTTTTCAGCCCATTTTCTGTGACCTGCACTGAAAACAGGTCAGAACCTGTGACCTACCCATTTTTCAACTGTTTTTCTGAAATTTTTCTGGGTTTTTCTGAAGCTTTTGTCAGGGTTTTCCAGCCTCTGTCTCAGCCTGTTTTGACCTGTTTCTAATCTGTTTTGCTCATATAAGTGGGAACATAGCCCCCTAGGGCTTCAGTACCCTCCAATTTTGGTGGAAGATTTTTTATCTGTTTCAGGTCTGTTTTTTTAGAGTTTCAGCCCCCCTTTTCCTAGATCTGATACCTCCTTTTCAGACCTCTTCTAATCAGCTCTTCTCCCTTTCAAATCACCTCCTGAATATTTTTTTGGACATACTTTTAGGGCCTCCTCCTTGCCCCTTCTGCTTTTTGCTGATTTCCTCTTTATTTCCAGCCACCTTGCCTCTGCCTCTTGGTTGTGATCTGCACCTCTTTTCAGTAGCTCTTCCCTTTAGATCCCTGTCCCTTTTGACCCTAGATCTATTGGCCTCCTTTTAGTGTGTTTTGACTAGATTTTTTCCCTCTTTTAGATTAGTTTTGAGGGGCCCGCCTTGTTGGGTTGAATCGATGCACTAGTAGCTGTTAATTTTCTGTTATTTCAGCATTATATACTGTTTTTGCAGCATTATTTTCAGTTACGCAGCACACTTTTTCTCTTGCTCTCAAAATAAAAAGGGTTTAAAAATTAAAATTAATGCACGCCACACACTCACCCTAAGTGAATAAGAGTCTGTTTTACACCGCCAGGAAAATACTTTAAAATCAATTGACACTGCACCTATCTGCCCTTGTTTCGACATTGTAATCACTTGATTCTGCACCTCCTTGCCCTTGTGGTCGTTCTTCTTCCCCTTGCGCTGTGTTTGTGTTTTCATCATTGCTCCCCCAAGGCGCACTTCCCGGAGACTTCTTGGCCTTCACCCTCAGTTTCCGTTCGATCGACCTGCTCCGTCCCGCCGTCGTCGAGCCAGTCCTCCTTCAAGTCCACACTCTGACTCCTCTTCTGATTCCTTGGGTTCTCCTTTTCTTTTTGGTTCTCCCCCTATCACCTTCACTATGTCTGGTCTAGGGCCTAATGCTAGCGGAGCCCCCGGCCCTAATGCCGGAACTACTACTAGCGGAACCGCCATAGGAACTACCTCGGCCACACCCTTGCTGCCGTACATCGCAGGCCTCGGCCTCCCCGATTTCAATCAGTTGATCAATGACCCTATCCGCCACGATGTTGGTTGGCCTGTTATGCCAACCAAGCTCCCCTTCGACATCCCTAAGTTCGAAGGCCTTGCTGGAGAAGATCCAACCAACCATGTCCGATCTTTCCACATGTGGTGTTCCTCCAATTCCATCACCAATGATTCCATCCATCTTCGGTTGTTCCAATGCACGCTTATTGGCGAAGCTTCTAAATGGTATGTTTACCAAGCCACCTCTTCCCATACCACCTTTGTGACCATTGCCCAAGCCTTTTTATCTTACTTCCAGCTCCCTCTCCGATACGATACTGGTACGGAGCTTTTGACCTCTTTCAAGCAAACCTCTTCGACCCGCCTTTCCACTCATGTCCAGGAATGGCGACGAAGACGAAGCTTATGTCGAGCTCCCCCCTTCGAAGATCAGGTCTATATGGACTGGTTCCTTCACTCTCTCTTAGCTCCCATTGGCAAAGATGTCGCCTCCCATTTCCCTCAAACCGAAGAAGCCGCCCTCCAAATAGCCTTGAAATATGACCTGATCTATGCTCAGTCTGGTTATGTTTCTACCGTCCTCCCTGACCTCCCCAAGCCCGATGGCGCTAATGCCCCGGGAGCATCTCATTCCGACGACGGTATCATTGGAGCCCTTTCTCATCCATATGCTCAACCTCCTATGGGCTATGGTCTCCCTCAGGGAGGGGCCAGCACCTCTAGCACTCTTCCCCCTCCCGGTAGCATGTATCCAGGATACGGCATGCCTCCTCCTTTTTCCCAACCTCCTGCTTACCTTAATGTTGCCCCACCTAATCGTTACCCTTATCCGCAGCCTGGTGCACCAGCTCCTCCAACATATGCGCTTCCATCTCCCTTGCCTCCTCCAACCCCACAATAGCACCTACAGCCCCCTCCAGGGCAAGTATTTGCACAGCAGGGTGCGACTAATCCCCCTTCTTCTCAAAGAAGGCGAAGAGGCAATCCAAACCAATCTGCCCCTGGTACTCGTGGGCCCAATCCTCAAGGTATTGACCCTAACACCGCTAACCAGCAACAGGGCACTCAACCCAAGCCGAACAGGCCTCTTCGCACAAATAAGCCTTGTTCGTGTTGCAGTGTTTATGGTCATTACACCCACGATTGTCCCCTCTTACCCTAGATGCGGAAGATGTGGGAGTCTCAAGCCACATTGCATGGACAACATGCCTCCCCTAATGCTCCCCCTAATGTGGCCACTACTCAACCAGCTGTGTTTACTGATCCTTTCCCTCAGCAAGGATTCGTGGCTACCCAACCACCTGACGGACAGGTCGCCACTCCACCGTCCATTTCTGGTTCCTCCGATTACCAGATCCTCATGATGAACTTTGATCCATCCCCTCCCGTCAACCTTCACCTTCAAACTCGGTCTCGCCAGTACCCCAAGCCTCCCGCTCAGTCTGCCCCCGAGTCCCCTTCTTCAGGTTCTACAGAGCCTCTTTTGACATCCAATGGCCCCTTACATATCCCTCAACCCAAAGTTGAGGTTCACACCAAGATTCCTAAGGGACCATTACGTCGAAATACTGCTTCTGGTCGAGCTGCTCATTCATATAGCATAGTAGATGATTTGGCACAATCTCCTGCTGCCATTTCCACATTGGAACTCCTCTAATCGTGCCCTTCCCAAAAGAAGGCTCTGCTATCTGCCGTGGGCGCTGTAGATCCTGTTGATGACCAAATGATTGTTTTCGATGCCCATCAATCGGAACATCCTCCTCTTACTACTTCTGTTGCCTTCCAAATCCCAGTCAAAATCCGGAATGCCAACGTTTCTCGATGTATAATTGATGAGGGGGAATCCACCTGTGTGATGTCCGCTTCGGTTTGGAAGAAACTCGGATCTCCTGACTTGGCCCTTTCCACGATCACCCTTCGAGCGTGGGACGGCCACGCCTCTCAGCCCATTGGCCTTTTTCGTAATTGTCCTATCACCCTTGCCAGTAAGACTGTTTGTGTTGACGTCGAAGTCATCGACGCCCCTCTAGACTACAACATTCTATTGGGGCGAAGCTACACCTATGCCATGTCTGTTGTCCCATCCGCGGTTTTCCGCAAGATGTCTTTTCCCCACAATGGAAAGATAGTCACCATCGACCAGTTGACTTACCATGAGCCGCCGTCTCAGACCTCCCCAGAGACGACCATCTCTTCTGTAGCCAATAAGCAAACCATCGATTCCTTGACCAGTGTCTCCCCCGGTGTCTACAAAGATTCCTCCCTGCTTGGAACTTTTCATGGTCTCCCTCCTCCTCCTCTCTCTGATCCCAGCTCGTCAAATGTTTGCATGATGCAATCGTCTCGGGCTGCCCTTAAGCGACCCGCTTCGGCTAGTCAGTAACCTCAGACTCAACCTCGCCCACCGCAACCTGCTCCTAGCCCTTCATCTCTGCCAGCCGGACCTCCTCCTTCTGGCCCTGCTCCTACAGCTGGTATCCCTGAACCCCTTTATCCCCCTGGATCGGTTCCCCTAGGCCTTAACCATCTCGGAGCCGTCCCTCCTGGTCATTATCCCGCTGGTCAGATACCTTTCCTAGCTCCCCCTCCCGGAGTCTATTCGGTCCCTATCATGGCCATCCTCTCTCTCCCTAACCTGACCCTGGGTATACCCGTCTGGTACCTTGACCCTCCAGCCGCTACCCCTCCTGGTCACCCCAAACCCTATATTTCTTTGACACCGGTTCAACCGGTCCCCGTCACTTCCTCCATCCCTACCGTGCCCCCTGTGCCTCCCCAGGACCCTACCCTTGTGGTGACAGCTCTAGGAAAGAAAGGCAAAGCTCGCAAGGGGGCATCTAAAGACAAGGCCACTCCGACTGACCCTGCTCCTCCTCCGCCCGCCAAGCCTTGTGCCTTGTGTGATGTCGTCGGTCACGCCACCCATACTTGTCCTGAGTTGCCCCGCATTCAACCCATGGTTAAAGTCACGTTCCCTGAGTCTACGGTCTCCGACCCTTCTCTTCCGTCCTCGTCCGTAACCAAGAACCCAAAAACTATTCGCACTAGCAAACCCTGCGCTTTGTGCGGTATCCATGGCCATTACTCCCACCATTTTCCTCACCTGACGCATTACCGCGCCTCTTTAGAAGTAGTCTGAGAGTATGAGGATGAACAAAATAAATCCGCCTCTCCCATACTCGCGCAGTATGCTTCGGGCCAGCTTGAGGATCCCCCTGCTCCCATCGACATTCCCCCCCCTGATGTTCAGATGACGGAGTCTACTACGACCATTCTTTACCTATCATCCTCTGTGAGACCCTTGGAGCACAGTCCCTTTGTATCCTCCCCTGTTGTTTCACCTGACCCCCCTTCAGCGACCACCCTTGACCCCCTCTTTTCTGCCCATACACGAGATCACTCCACCCGTATCTCTGTTGACCTCCGCAGCCTGAGTCCCTGCCATGCCTCTTACAGCCCTCATATATCACCCTCTAGTTTGTTTATGAGTCATAGCCATCCTGCTCATTGCACTCCCTCCCGCAGTTTCCGCTCGATGTCTTTTGTACACTCACACTACCGTCAGTGCATCTCCTCCCCCCATTTGTTGTCTTGTAACACCATTCCGCAGGACCTCCCATCCCCACCCTATATCGGTTACGCCGATGGTGCAAGTCGTTACTCCCGGAATCTAGCCTCGGCAGGTTGGGCCATTTTCACCCCCTTGCATGCCCTTGTTCTCTCAAACGGGGTCTGCATTGGTACTGCCACCAACAATCAGGCCGAATATGATGCAGTGCATGGTCTCTTAGCCGATGCCCTCTTTCATCGCATCCTCCATCTGCATGTTCGTTTGGATTCCCTCCTTCTTGTCATGCAACTAAATGGTGTTTATCGTGTGCATAACCCTGTGCTGTTTAGACGATATTTACGAGTGAAACTCTTGATACGTGAATTTGAAACCATAACTTTCAACCATGTACCTCGAGAACATAATCACTATGTAGATAGTATTGCAAACCATGTTTTAGATTGGCATTTATCACACGCATTTCATACAAGACAATAACATTCATAATCATTAAAAACGACGCATATCCATAATATGTGTCGCAAAACATGTGTTTAGATTCCATCTACTCTGATACATATGACATGCCCATAGCATGTTACAAAAACTCAAAACTGGGGGCACCACCTAACCCTACATACACACTAGGGGGCACCACATGCCCCACACCTACTCACTATCTGGCGGATCCCGAGCCAATGGCTCTGCCCCTGCAGCCCATAGATCACGTATGCCTTGACCGGCCATCGCCATGCGCCACATGACACCTCGCCATTCCGAGGGTAGACCAATGCATGGCTCCACGTACTGGTCGTCTATGTCTTGCCACCCACGCTCTGAAACTCCGGTCAGCAACCTCTCGCATCTACGGCGGATGTTCTTCAGAAGGGCGGCCGCATCCTCATTGCGCGCTGCTCTCGACCCACTCGACCTTGCAGCTCCAGAGGCTGCCTGGCGTCCCATATATCCGACTGGTTTTACCGGAGCTATATATGCATACCAAAAGTACATGAATCAGTACCATATCTACTATTCAATAACTTTAACATGCCCATACAAGAATAGTAATTTGTCGCTTACCATTGGGCCCCCATACTTGACCAGGCAGAAGTGGCAGGTCTGGATCTCCACAATAACTCATCCCACTATAGGGATAGTCGTAAATGTATAATGGCATATGATCCCAATGGGCAAAGAACTTAGGTCGAAACACTCGTCCGACCACCCCTCCTCCTCCTCTGCATAGTAGCCGCCCCCACCGGTGCATCCTGGGCTCTCTCGGGCCCCCATATGGGAGCTGTATACGAGGTCGTAAGGTCGGGATCTTCTCAAAGAAGAAGGCGCACAATAAAGTCCCATACGAGCAATCGTGGTTCACTTGCCGCTTGCAGAGCGACAACTGTCGTTTTAGTGACACCAGCATCATTTGGGCCCACCCATAGTAGGTCCCAGTCAACACACTCTCCACAATCATCATCTGCCCCCCAGTGATGTGATGGAGCGCCTGGTTGCCCAGGATACGCAGCACCGCTGCGGCCACTGCATGGGTCTCTAATCTCTCTAGATCCCCGATTGGTATCCGAGTCCCCTTGACTTGGAGACCCGGTAGAAAATGTCGCTCCACAAACTCCATGATATGCCACCCCCGCGGTAATACTGGCTGTGTGTTTCCCACCATCCCCAGTGGCGGGAGACCCGTCAGGAAATACACATCCTGGACTGTCAGTTCGATCCTGTGCCCCTGCACTACAAAGACCTCATGCTCTAGATCCCAGTAACTGATAATCCAGGCCAACAAAGGCTCTCCCACTCTCATCAAAGGGTTCTCCAAAAACTTTAGAACCCCAAACCTGGCCAACACACGATGGACACCATGATCTGCCTGGATCTCTGCTCGTAATGTACCCAGGTCTCTCTCTCTCCAGTTAACCTGTATATCTACCATATCTGCACAAAAAAATTGTCTTTGTCAGCATATAGATAGGGAATACCATAACCAAACACAAAAACCCAACTCTCAGCCATAAAACAGCACTAAAACCCCCTCATCTTCCAGGTCACACTTTTCTGCCCAATTCTGGGATAGGCCGCAGTTTTTGCCCTGAAACCTGCTTCCGAGGTCGCACTTTTTTGCCCAAAAAGTGTGACCCGGCCGTAGAAATGAAGGAGGGTCTGTTACTGAGATTTTGGGCCCTAAACTGAACTTTCAATCCATCAAAATGAAAGAGTAAGGTTAGGCCTCTTACCTGCAACTGACGGATCTCGATTCCAACGGTCGGTTTGTCCTCTACACTCGCCGCAAGATTTAGGGCCTTCTCTCCTCTCTACATTCACCACAGCAACACTAGCAAATGAGTGGATTTGGAGGGAAAACTACCTTATTAAAAGAGAACCCTTGTTTCTTCTTTTGCCTGCTGCGACCATACCGTAGCTCCGTTTGACAAACCGTCTGCATTGTTGGAAAGCTCTCGCCGAGCCCTCAAATGGGTATCTATTATTTTTTTTGTGATTTGATACTTCACCAGGACACATTTTTTCCAAGATAGGTCACTTCACCTCTCCTTAAAATCGCATTTCTTCACTTACAACACTTGTACTTGGGGCACCACTTTGCCTCCTTACTTGTCTTTGTTCGTGTTGATTTTCGTCGTGAGTTACCATCTTGTACACATGTTTTAATGGTCCCCCATTGGACCTTTACTGTGTGGCAGCACCATCGATTCGCCCTTGTTTAGAGCATCCAAGTGGAGTCATCTTCACATTCATGGAGTCTATCCCGAGTCCCTTTGTACCCCGCTATAGTCCTCCATCCCTCATTGCTTGGTTTCTCTCTTGTGTCGCACATTATGGCCTTCAGTCCCACTGTCACTTATCCCTGATGATATTGTGTCAGTCACTGCCATGTCATTCATGCCCTTTATGCTCTAGCAAGCGAAGTCGTCCATTCACTACTCAGTCCCCTCCATTCCACCATCATCATTTGTATTAGTATGTCCGTCGCTCTACTATTTTCTCTCGTGCCTTAGTCGAGGATCTCTCATTGCCTCACCTATGGCGGACCTCCTTCTGTCGACATCAGCTCCTTCATTCCGGAAGACAGGTCTAGAGGGTGGTGTACTTTGGTTCCAGCTTCCACTCTTGTTCGGTGCCTCGGATCAGGCAAAGGGATCTCTCATTTCCCTTTGACTTGATTGTTTCTCCACTCCAGCTCCTTTCAGCATGATCGAGATCCGTATACTTGATGGTTCAGTGATGCAGCAGCAGCTCTTAGTGATTCCCGAGTGTGTGTGAGATGTCTCAGCCCTCATGAGGGGGTGGCCCTGCAGGTAGCCCCCCACATGCCCGGATGACCTCTTCATTTCAGCCTTTGATGCAGCTCCACATATTTGATGATGTCGGCCTCAGTCGCTTGCAGCGCCTCTTTGATTGCATGTATCAGTCAGATTTTGTGAGCCCTTCCCTTCTTATAGGGGGCATTTGGGTTGTATTTGTATCTCATGTACTCCGATATTATTGTATAAGTCCTGGCTGTTATCCCAGGCACAACATGTATGTGGGATTCCTCATTGTATTCTTATCTGGCTCATGTTTATGCCGGTTGTACTTTATGGTTCGGTCCCTTGTTTACTGGACACACTATTCTTTTGTACTTTGTCTCAGCGGGCATAGGTATGCCTCCCCCGCCACCTGTAGCACAGGTACCCTCTCATAAAAAGAGACTTGTTGCACCTGCGAGTCTCGTCTCCTCAGGGTCTAGTTCTTCAGCACACTAGTCTACCTTACATTTCTCTCTCTGACTTCCCTCTTGATGTCTAGTGATTGAGTTCTTACAACGTACTTCGGTCATACGATTTGCTCCTAACACTCGCACGCTGGGGGGCAATCTGTTACACCATTTTTTGGTCATCTAACCTATTATCATTAGATATGCCCAAGTACACCATGTACGACAAATTTTACCCTAAGTAAAATTTCTTTCACTATGAAAAATAACTTAATAAACCACATTTATTAGGTTGTTTATGGTCTAAACAGGAAACCCCAAAAGGAAATATTAAACAAATCTATATTTGTTTGATTTTCCTCATGGAATAATTAATTAAAAAATAATTTAATTATTATTCCTCGTCATGTTTAACCCAAAACAAAGAAATTAATTAGATAAATCTCTATTTATCTTATTATTTTCTAGGAATAATTATTTAAATCTTATTTAAATAATATAACTTGTTAAATATGACTAAATCACCCACAAATAATTAAATAAATCATTATTTATTTAATTATCATTCAACCACTTCCTTAAAATGATAAATAAATCATTTATTTATTTATTATTTACAAATAAAGTGATTTGACCCAAGTCAAATACCTTTTCCCTCCAACAAATATAATAAAATATTCCATAAAAGGTGGATCTAGATTTGGTTAACATTATTTTAATCATGCACCAAGATCTAGAATGACCCAATATTTTGTTATAAATAGGAGGTTTTTCCCTACCATTCCTCACCTTTTGTTGCCTATTAGATCACTCTGGATCTATACACTTGGTCACATTTTTCTACATTATTTGCTGTGTGAGCTCCCTTTGAGTTCTATCTTTTTCTGGGTTTTCTACACCAACAAGAGAGAGAGATTCTAGATCTGAAGTGCTGAGGACTTCCAAGAACCCATCACATTGAGGAGAATTGGAAACATCTTCTTGTTTTCCTCCCAGGTGCCCTTAATACAAAAATTTCTTTCAAAAATTGTTCTTGTCTTGCCTATTGGATATATGGAGCAAACCCTACTTTTTACTGCTTAATGTCTTTCTATGCATAGATCTGGTTTTTTGTAGCTCTTGTCTTGATCAACTAACTGTAGATCTGAAGATATTGGCAGCCATCTTTGATGTTAGGGCTATTAGTTATGCGTAGCTAAAGTGGTCTTTTTTCGTACACTTCGACAAAGGATTCATACTAACACTCTTTGATAAGTCAAGCTTACACAATGTTGACTATCTTTTCCTCTCACTAACTTATCAGCAAATAAATTTAAAACATGTTCAGTTATGATTAGGCTAGATAACTGAACAAGACATTTGAGGACTAGTAGCGGCATTTAGACTTCCGCGCTTTCTGAATGACTATGTTTTGAACATGGGGCTTCACCATTGCTTTTTAGAAACTGCCCTCTTTTTCTACTTTTTACTGTTTTTGTATTTTCTGCTTTTTTACTTTTTCTTGAAACAATCTAGAACTGAAAATATGCTCACAAGGCTAAGCTTATTTTCCACTGCTGTCTATCTATCCTAATCTAATCTATACATAATAGACATTTATTTGGTGAACTCTCTTTTCCAATGTAACCGGTCAAGTAGATGATTACATGCGTGACTCTGGTTTAGCTCTTTCATGATGCTGAATTAATGAAAAGGCCACCTCCATTTGGCTTGTTTTAGGACAGTAGTGCTTAAGTTTTTTCTCATTCTTGGTAGCAACTTGTTCATGATAGAACCCACTACTCCTTTAGATTTCTCAAGGAAAACAACAAATGAATCTTGCAATAATACCTGATCTAGAGGATTTGATATATAGGCTTCATTCAGGACTACTCTTTCTTCCACTTGGCTATATTTGGGACTCTCCTGGTAAAGCCACTCTTCCCCTTGCTCATGATCACTTGAACTATCAGAATCATCATATATTGCAGTGTAGTTCTCTTGCCAAGCTGATGTGTTTTGATAGGGCGGGCTGAAAACTGTGTGAAAGTCATCAATTTGATGGGTAGGGATACTCTTTGGCAACAAATCTTCTTGAGAAAGAAAAGAAACAACTTTCTTGTGATCATCAATTTTTAAGCCTTCATTTGCTTCCAGATTTTCTGAGCTTTCCTCATCATTGTCATAGCTGCTATGTTTTGTTTGGTTACTTTCCTCAAGTTTATGAAACTGAGCTTCCTCCCAAAAATAAAAAATTGAGTGTTCTGCAAAGTTAGCTTCTATTTGGAAATCATCATCATTATCAACATATTGATCAAATCTTGGAGAATCATCATTATAATTAATGTCACCAACCATACATATTGGACTATCAGATTTTTTTTTCTTTGAATTGATCTTTAAATCTATTTACTACTATGTGATAGTTAAGATCAGGAGAAGGATCAAGAGAGGCTGACTGTATGTTTATGAGTTGATATATTTCCTCTTCAGTTAAAAAGGGAGGCATTTTCATTTCTCTTTGGATATAGCTACAATAATTTTCTTTCTCTTGGGAAAGATGATTTGGAGGATGAATGTCTTTTTGGGCTTCACTTATGAGAGATGATGTATCATCACTTGTGCCTTTAGAGAGATCCTGTGGATTCTCTTTCATTTCTTGCTTGTTTTCATCTTCAACCAATTCTTTGTGATGTTGAGGATAGTTAGCATGTAATTCATGAGTTGTTTCTGATAGATTTTTAGGAGGCCAATTTGATTTTATGAACTCAAATGACTCCCAGCATAAAGGTAGAGATCCTACAGGTTTTGATTTATCTTTTATCTCAGATTTGAATTCCTCTTCAATCAACTCTTCTTGATTTAGGTGAGAGTTAACTTGAGCAGGGTTTTCCTGAATAACTGCTAAGAGATTTTTAGGATGAAAATTTTCTTTCAAAGTCTGGAATGATTTAAAGCATAAGGGTAGAGAACCTAAAGGTTTTGATTCTTCTTCCATTTCAGAATCTGTGATTTCAAAATGGCTGATAGTCTCTTTAGAGAATTCCTCTATGTTTTTATTTGCAACTTTCTCATTAGGTACATTTTGTTCATAACTCTTGTCTTGTAATAGTTGAGTGTGTTCATCCTGAGGAAGTGTAGGTTGGTTTGAATAAGAAGTGTTAACCTTAACTTTGTGTTTTTCTCTTTTCTTGTCAAGTAGATGCTCTAGTTTGCCGAACATACATACCAAATTTTCCAACTTTTCCTCCGAGGATATTAGTCTCTCTTGATTTGCTTTGTCTTTCTCTATTATTCTTAGTTGTGCCTCCCTAGTTAGTATGTTGAATTCTACATCATATTCTATCCTTTTCATTTCTTCTAGGGTCAAATGATCTTTATTTCTTATCCAGAAAACCATCTCTGGGTCAAAAGAATCTGGGTAGTGCAAGAGAGCACATCCAAGGGGTGGCTTTATGTTAGCAGGCATTGCATGCTATACTTTATTTAACCTGGCTGAAAAGTTTTGTATTGTCTCCCGTGGTTGTCTTTTTAACTGATTATATTCCTTTATGATGAGAACTTTATTTCCCATGACCACCCACCTATCTAGGAAGATTTGAGTGAACTGATGAAAATTGGTAATGCTTGCAGATGGAAGGTCTTTGAACCAACTCTTAATTTTTCCTTGTAATGATAAGGCAAACATTATAATACACACATCATCTTCTTCTATTTCATAAAGGTCAAGTAAATCCTCAATATTTTGGATGTGCTCTTCAGCGGTGACTTTGGAGCTTTCTCCATCAAATCTAGGTAATTTATTTTGAAGATTTGCAGGGAGGGCTTGAAAGATGGGAGGTAAAACCAGAGGCTTGTATCTTTCTGGGACCTTTGTGGATATAGGTAGTGTAAAAAGAGATTTATGACTATTTTAGGTTTCATCCAGAGTGGGAAAGGTAGCATGAGGCTCATGTTTTGCTAGGTTTTCCATAGGTGAATCTGGGGTAAGCACAGGTATATAAGCCTGCTCATGGTCTGAAATTTGAGGCTTAGCTTTTCGAGGTTTGAGATATTTCCAATGATCAATGTAGATCTCATCAGTGTATTCTTGATCAATCTCAAAGTAGGATAGAACATAGTTATAGATAAAGACAATAATTTCTTGAATCCAACTAAGGCCTGAGTGCTTTTTCTTTCTAGGGTGACTGGTCATGTTTTAGGTTCTTCTTCCAGTGGAGTCTTTAGGTCTATTAAGAGTTGTGGAGTCGCCAGGTGGAACTTGGTTGTTTTTACAGAGATGTAGTTATGGTCCACCACCAATAACTAGGAGAATCCAATCTGGGGATGTTTTTGGGGTTTTCTGAGTTTTTATGTGCAGCCTAAGAGGTTTGGAAGATTTTCCTATAACTGAATCATCATTTTGCTAAGATGGTGAAAAAGCTAGCTTCTACTCTTCAAACAACACTTAAGTTTTCTAAGTTTGATTGAGACTTCGAGAGTTACTAAGGAATACTTAGATTTTCACTAACTCGGAAGGTCCCACCGTGATCGCCATTATGTTAGTGAGCGGTGGGATAAGTCAATCAGATAGTATTCTTAAGGCTGTTGGAAATTTTAGGGAAACTAAGTTTGTATATCACTCAGAGTCCCACCGTGATCGCCATTATGTTAGTGTGGCGATGAGGTGGCTGATCGAATAGTATTCTAAAATTTAGCAAAGTAGTAAGGCCTACTGGAGGCCAGTGGAGTCGCCAGGTGGATTTTTAGTTGTTTTGAGAGTATATGTGTATGGTCCACCACCAATATTGATAAACACCAATCTAGAGATATTTTGGGGTTTTCTGAGTTTCCTATATGTAGCCCTGTGGTTTGGAAAAGTTTCCTATAACTGAATCAACATTTTGCTAAGATGGTGAAGGAGCTAGTTTCTACTCTTCAGACAATACCTAAGTTTTCTAATTTTGACTCAGATTTTGAGAGCTCCTAAGGGATACCAAGGATGTTTTGACTCAATGGCCCACCGTGATTGCCATTATGTTAGTGAGCGGTGGGATAAGTCAATCAGATAGTATTCTTAAGGCTGCTGGAATGTTTAGGGAATCTAAGTTTGTTTATCACTCAGAGTCCCACCGTGCTCGCCATTATGTTAGTGTGGCGATGAGGTGGCTAAATTGGATGGTATTTTAAAATTTAGCAAGGTAGTAAGGCCTACTAGAGGCTAGTGGAGTCGCCAGGTGGATTTTAGTTGTTTTGAGAGTATATGTGTATGGTCCACCACCAATATTTATAAACACCAATCTAAGGAGGTTATTTTGGGGTTTTCTGAGTTTTTATGTGCAGCCTATGGTTTATTAGAGTGTTCTAAATAGGATTAATCACTTTGCTAGGGTGGTGAAAACAAAAAGAGTTTAATCTAAATGATTCTATGGACTGCTTGCTTGTTTAAATTTTGAAAGACTAATGAATCTACAAGAGTTTGCTAGAATGTTACGTACTCAGTTGGTCCCACCGTGATCGCCATTATGTTAGGCTCCCGTGAATTGGATGATTGGCAAGCCAAATGACAGTGTAACATCAAACCAATCTTTGGAGCCCAAGGACCTAGCCTTCCTGGACTTAGAGAGGGCTCTCTCTATTTGTGTAAGGGATATCTGTGTGTTTGCTTATTGTGTTCTAATTTTAGACTAGTTATGAAGTAGGTTTTTTGGTTTTGGTTTTTAGGTTGTGAGGGATGAAACTAATCAAAGATATAAGATAGGTAAAAATATGTCAGATCAACTGGGCTATGGGGTTGAAGAGGTCAAGAAAGCTATCAGACAGTGATACAAGGTTGTTGAAGGGTCGATTTGATTCGAGGTAGAAAGGATCTTTAGGAAAAATGGAGTAAGATGGACATAAAGTTTGTGAACAACAAAGGATTTCAAGCATAAATAGTTTAATAGCTGACATAAACATGGTAGGGAAAACCATTAATCATGAGAAATGTAAATATAAACTAATCAATACATGGAAATAAACATTCAAGCCATGCATAGAGATATATAACTCTCTAACTTTGGGAAATGGCTATCAGACTTTGGGGAAATACACTTAAGATAGACAAACAACTCAAATCACTATGCTGGAACACATAAACACAGTACTTCAAGTTATTGGGCACTTTGAAAACAAGATTGCATAGTCTTAGGCAAAGGGCAAGATCAGAACAAGACCTCCTTGGTTCAAAAAATGACAATCTAATCAGTCAAAGAGAAATTTCATGGATGGAGCTATGGCTAGCCATGAGTAAGTAGGGCATATCATAAATCATACTTAGCATGCATAAAACCATGAATGAAACAAGCAGTAATATCCTTAAGTTATTAAAGAGCAATCAAGAATTCTTTAATGTGACTAAGAATGAAGAAAACATGGAAGCTATGAAGAAACAGGAAATTTGAGGTGCCTCCAAGGGCATGTCTCAAATTTGTTCTCTATTGTCCTATAGCAAGCAAGAACATGGATTTATGAATGAAAACTAGGAAACAAAACAAAGAGAGAGACACTATACCATTCTACCAAGTCATGGAAGCCAACAACAATCCTCTTTCATCATCCAAGAACATCCAAGAGACTATCCAAAAGCATGAGACAAGTATTTCTTCCAAAGCTTATATGACCATATATTGCTTCTGTTCATCAATTTCAGCCTTGTTTACAATGAAAGCCTTTGGAATATATATGCCAAAGTGAGGAAAACCTCTTAGTTCAAATTGCAATCTCATTGGCCTATCCAAAATATCTTATTTTGTCCTTGAGGCTTTGCAAAGCCCAAGGCACAAAATATCTCATAAAATATCTAAAAAATGCTAAAAGAGGGAAATAAATTGACTTTTCATTACTTCTCATGTACAAAAATAGCTAAACGCACATGAGGAAAAAGCAGTTTTGAAAGGTTCAATTTTTACAAAAATACTCAAAAAATACATCAGCAAAAGGTCGCCTGACTTGCCGGCAACTTTTGGAATCCTTCCCGATGTCGAAACGAGGTCCGTGATCGCTTGTTGGAAATCTATAAATGTCTACTTTCTGGAAAAACTTGAAATTTACCAATATGATGACTAGAAGTCCTCCAAAAATAGGTCTGTGTGTAAAAACCCAAAAAATAGACCTTGCTGATATGTGGGCAGAGTGTCGAAAAAGTGAGTGTTTTTTGCATCTTTGGGGGACCAAAACAACTTCAAATGCTCTAAAAATTTATGAGTAGATGCCCCTAAATTTAATGCATCCAATGGTATCACTCTCAAGAGTTGAGGATGCTCCAAACTAAAATGGCGGCGCCCATGATTTTATTCAATTAGGCCCAAAAATGTCGAAAAACAAGAACATGTCAAAATTTGCTCAATTTTAGTGAGCAAGTCCCTCAAGGCTTTTTAGAAACATCTCTAAAAGCTCGGGTGAAAATTCCAAGCCTAAAGGTGTCTTTCTCCTTTTTTCTCACCGGGCGCCCTCTTTGGGCAGTTTTGAGCTTTTCTTGGTTTTCTTCTTTGTTGTTTGGCATTCTAGGTTTGGTGAAGAAGTCATGGCCCCTTGCCTAGGAGAGGCAGATAGCACATGCTTTGGAGAATGCCCTTCATGATCCATATTTTGTATTTTCTTGCCCTCATCATTGCTTGCTTGAGGTCTGCCTTGTTTGTCTTTGTCACTGCCTTCTTTATGACTGTCATGCTCTTTCCCTTCACTGTTTTGTGCTTCATCACCCTTATGCTTATTTTTGTGTTGGCTGCCATAATGTTCCCTTTCATCACTGCCTCACTGCCCATCACTTTTCTCTTCATTATCACTGCTATGTTTAGCCTTTTTTCCTTGTTCCTCATCATCACTAAATTCATCTCTTTAGTACAATGTTTGAGCCAAGAGGCCTTTAACAAGACATGTTTGTGGCTTCTTGAAAAGAAGTCTCCTTCGTTTTAGCATAAAAACCTTCCCCTCAAACATTTTCCCTTTTTGATATCACTGCCTTGCTTTGTTTTTAGATGATAAAGCGCCTTTAAACCATTGTTTTTTAAAGATTGCATTCAATTGACAAAGGTCTTCATCTTCTAACCACTGCTTCTTCTCTAATCTATTAAACAAATTGCTTTCAACACCACTGTTTTATGTATTTCACACCTTCAATTTGAAATGATGTCTGTTCATGTTTTAATCAATACTTTCTTTGTGGTTAAAACAACAAAGGGACTGATTTAAAAACACTGCTTCAAATGCTCCTTCCAATTGATAATTAAGCCCTTCACAAACTCTGTTTTTCTTGTAGAGGTTTGTGCAAATCCTTGACTATTTCATATCACAAAAGACCTCTTTTTAAACTCACAAAACCCTCATCTCTTATTCACTGTTTTGAGTTTCTTCATGGCGCTGCTCTTCATCACTGTGCTGCATATCATCAATGTGTTTTTCTTCACCTTGCTGCCCTGCCTCAAATAGCCCGTGGAAAGTTCTTCTCGAGCACACAACTTTGTCCTCTTTGTTAGTCATTGTTTGACCAATGGAAATGCATCAAATGCTGTGTGAAATGGTTCTTTAATATCAACTCTCTGCTCCTTACAAATCATGCTTGTTTCCATTTGTATGCCAATCAACAAATGGTTATCAAAATAACAAGCACATAGTCAAAATGTTACTGTGGTTGGGTAAGTTTACAAGGATCCTTTATGTTTTGGATAAAAGTAAGACAACCTTGTATTTACACAGAGGCAAAACAATCCTCCCAATCAAAAACACCCTTTTTGTACTTCATTGTTTCTCACACACAGTTTGACAAAACACCTTCTAATTGTAATAACAGCTTCACTCACTACAGTTTGTTTCATGGATAAAGAGGTAGCACTGATTTTTCTTTTCACCACACAGAGAGGACTTTTGAAAGTAACAAAGTCATTTATGTATGATCACTGTTGTTACTCAGACTTTAAACAAAAGTTCAACCCTTCTTACCACTACTTTCACCACTACACTATAGCTAACAGAGTTTATGGTTTTTCCCTATCACAGTTAAGGCACCTCCAACAATTTTACAAACCTCCACTACTGTGTATATTTTGACTTGTGGTTTATGTTTTTACTACTGTATTGAGGGCAGTTTTTAGTCCTTTTGACATCATCATAAACCCACCACTTTCACTATGTCAATGTCGGGCAATGACAGCCACAGCAATTTCAGACCTTAAACAAAAGTTCAACCCTCCTTACCACTGTTTTCACCAATACATATAGCTGACAGAGTTTATGGTTTTTTGCTAAAACAGTTAGGATACCCTCAATACTTGACAAAACCACTAAAATTGTGTTTATTGTGTCTTGCAGGGAGTGTGAGGTTTTAGCACTTTTTTAGGGAAGTTTAGGTCCTTTGAAGCTAAAATGAACCTTCCACCATTCTCCCACTGTAACAAATTTCTTTGAAATATTCACAAATCACTTTGATTTACACCATGAGTTTCATTTTTTTTCACCACCACTTAATAGCTTGAATTTAGAAAGGAGGCAAACAAAATACCATGTAGATTGATGGCAGCCCTTGCTTGACTGGTTGAGTAGCTCTAAAAAGATTTTTTTTGAAGGTTTTAGGTGAGCAGCACGTTTAGAAGCAAGAGCGCCGCACGCTGCTACAGGCGCGCCGCGCATTAATAGAAACCCTTGTATTTTCTCTCCCAGGCACGCCGCGCAATTTTTCAAACGCGCCACACACTTTGCAGCCTGTTTTGGAGGCCTTCCCTGTGTTGGAATTGGGCATGAGAGGGCTCTTTGGAAAGCTGTGGAAGTCTAATTTCCAGAACAACTTGAATTGTTTCATTTGGTGTCCATTTGGTTGTTCAAAAATTGATTTTCCCAACACTGGTCAAAACTGGTGAATCCTGGTGCAGAAATGCATAGTGTTGTTTGTAGGCCACTTTTGGATGCCTTCCCTATGTCAGAATTGGGCCTGAGATGGCTCGTTGGAAAGCTATGGAAGTATAATTTCTAAATATGCTTTATTTGTTTCATTTAGTTTCGATTTGAGTGTTCAAAAATTGACTGTCCCAACACTGGTAAAAAAGGGTGAATGCTGGTGCAGAAAAACATAGTGTTGATTGCAGGTTACTTTTGGATGCCTTCCTGTTGTCAGAATTTGGCCCGAGATGGCTCGTTGGAAATATATGGAAGTATTGTTTCCGAATATGCTTTATTTTTTTCATTTGGTATCCATTTGGTTGTTCAAAATCTAACTGTCGCAACACTGGTCAAAATGGTGAATCGTGGTGCAGAAATTCTCCTGTGACATCTGTATTTTTTACATTTCTCACAAACCATGATACCTGTGTAGAAATTGAAGGATGTTTTTCTTCTTGAACCTATGAGGAACAAAAAAATCTCTCACTTTTGTAAATTTCATCTCTGTTTGGTCAGAAACACATTTTGAAACAAACTGTCTGGACGCTCCTTAACCTCTATCTTTTGCAAGTGGCCATAAGGACTCTGATATGCTTGATTTGTGTATAATGGGAGATTATTACAAAATATTGTTTCAGCCTTTAAAAATGGTCCTTCAGACCTATCATGAATCTTTCCTCATTATCTGCTTGTCATTTTGGATATCCTCAAACAATGGTGGGCCCTCTACTTATTTGTGAAGGAGGCCTATGCTTGACAACTGCCATACCAACTGTACTTTTTGAAGAAGGTCTTCAACACCATACTAATCCATTTTTTTTAAATAGGGACCTTGTATATTTTTGAATAAGTTTATAAAAATACCAATCACTGCAGCCTTCGAAAACCCTAAGTATCCATTGTTGTTGCAGTAAAGAGTTCTTTTAAACCCAAATTTGACCTACTGCTGTTCATCAAGGAAGTGGCCCTTTTTTTAAAAACCACTAATGTAACCAAATAAAAAAAACAATGTTTTCTCTTATGCATATTGAAAGGTTTTCTCTATGACTGAGGTATGTTGTATTTCCTTGAAGGCTGTCTTGAAACTTCGAAAGACTGTGTTATAGCCTTTCTCATCCATACTGTCTCTTTGTATTCAGTTGCAGAGGTCACTTTAAAAACAAACTTGGTTTGTCAATTTCACCTCAGATTACAATTTGAAGGAGGTCTTTTATAAACAGAAAAATAAAAAGGCCCTTTAACACCATAAAGTCACTGCTTTGTTGATGATGAAAAACAAGCCTTCAAACTATAAAATTTCATTTGCTCCACTGATTTTCAACTTTGAATTTCTAATTGAAAACTTTCATAAACATAATATAAACCTGTTGATGCATATTTTTTTTCATCCCTTGGAAGGAGGTGGCCTACAACATTATCTGAAAAGGTTAAATGAAAAGAGTCTTACTGCAGCCTTCGAAACCCTTAAGTATCCATTGTTTTTGAAGCAAGGAGGCTCCTTTAAACCAAAATTTTCCTTACTGCTGTTCATCAATGGAGGTGATCTAAAATTTCTGAAGTTATTTAAAACACCTTGACCCTCTGCTTTTAAATGAAGGAGGTCCTATTGACCCTATTCCTAACCATATGCTCTTTACTGGAGGAGGTTATCAGCATGTTCCCAACCACATTTACTAACCTTTTAAGGATTGTGTTTGTAGAGGTACATTGAATTTGCTCTCTAAATAGTGTTTTTATCTCAGGCTCAAGGCAACATAAGAAGCAGCTGTCTTCGTATGTACTGTGATGATGTCCTTGGGAAAAATTATGCATCATCACCTCTGAAGGAAAAATTGGAACACTGCAGATCAACCTTATATCAGTCCTCTGTATTTTGTGGCTTTGAAAGATGGTATCAGCCTTTAGGGAAACTTTTGACTTTTGAAACATGCACTCCTACTTTGTTATCATTGCAGCTCTTCATTTGCTATATGATGGAAAATCTCTTCAACATGAGACTTATTTGGACTTGTCTCTTTGCTTTTGTTTGGAAACTGTTTGTCATTCAATTTTCCCCCTGCAGAGATGCAAACAATATGACTTTGAAACTTTAAAAGCTCCTTTAGTGTTCTATGGAGATTTTGCCCAATCTTAAGCATATTCTTTTAGACTGTGCACATGCTCATCTCTTTCTGTATTAGATTTTTGTATAATTTCTTCTGGATTGAGACAACAAGTCTTCTTAGTGGCACGACCTAGGGGTATATCAAGGTTTTCTTTTGTAGATTAAGTGCTAATTCAGGGCTTGTTGGTATTGAACAAAGGATTTTGGCTCAGGCTATTTTTGTCGAGGAAGGGATTTCTCTAAAGCGCCACTACCTAACTTAAGGGAAAATTTCATTGATTCTGATTGTGTTTGACAAGAAGATCAAGGATAGGAAAGGAGAAACTTTGTCAAACATTGGACAGTGAGTCTCATGAGAACCAAGGGGAAAATGATATTAGACCAGCAAGACCAAGACAGCTATAGATAGGGATATTTTGCTGAAACAAGACATGACTTTGAAAACTAAAGATGCTCTGATCATAGGCTAACATGAAGGGCTAGGAAGGCAAAAAATTTGTTTGGAGGTTTTCTAGATGACAAATTGACATATGGAGATCAGTTTCTAGAAAAATCAGCTAGGAATCTAGTCATCAACAACAGGTGAAAAATACTGATGACTAATAGGTCTCAAGCTTAGAATTATTGAAGGCCCCATCTGCTATGTTGAGGTTATCAATGACCCATTTTACCATATCGATGTATGCTAAAATTTTTGGCCTTGCCACCACCCTGTGGAGAAACGAACATGTAACTTCAAAATAGGACGGTTCTGATGAAACTGCCTCATCTGCTGTTACTATTTTCTTCAATTCTCTTGGTTTTTCTCCCTCAAATAGATTGTACATGGCCTCCCATGAATAACTCCCACAATCCTTGTTTCACGTTGTGTCTGAGAATAATGGAGGCATGTCTATGGATTCTTTAGCGGATGCTTGGGAAACTGCTTTGCCCTTTTTTGACATTCCTGTTGATATCGTTTCCTTAGACAGTTTCCTGAATTCAAGCGAAAATTAGTAAGTTCAGATATGAGATGAAGAGAGACAAGGATAGAGAATAGAGTTGAATGAACGTAAATCAAAATCTGGCGCTTTAAATTTAAAACATGATTCAAGTAAGATATCAATCTTTCGAATCTTGTACCCATTGAATGCATTTAATAAACCTTTAATATTTTATCAAATATATCACGTACCTTATACAATATGTCTAATTTAACTATATTAATCATTAGATCTCATAACAGATTAATTTTCTTGAATAATAAATGAATAGGGAAGATCACAATTTTTAGACGATACCGATATCATATGTTTCTACTGCTTTTGAGATGAGAAATGCGATATGCCCAAAACACACATCTCATTTTATTGTGGTGAACATAACTTTTCATTTTTTTGAAATTTTCGAAATGTAAAATGCAATAAAGACATAGAGTGTTGTGCTTTGTCGTATTTCATGAATATATTTCATTATTTTTTTATTGTGTCATCGGGTCCGAGTTATCGCAATTCCTTTTGGAATGTTATAAGTTTATATTTTTAAAGGAGGCGTGATGCAATTATAACTTTTAAAAGGGTTTTTTGGTCTTTTAACGGGGTTTTATAACTCAATAAAGGTTGAAGCGTTGTTCGCAATTCGCAATGTTATATATGTTTTAACTTTGTCAAATTGTAAAAGTTGCAATTTGCGGTACGCGCAATGAAGTTAAAGCGGAAAGAAAAGAAATCATTTTATTCTTAAGTTTTGAAAACTTAATGCTAAAAGAGAAACAATGCTTCTTTTATTATATTTATTTTTTAAAGGGTCCCCATTTATATTGTGAATAAATGGGGGGTTTTTGTATAGTACAAAAGGTCATTAGTTAGCTTTGATAGACCTAGTAGGTTTAATCATGCTAAATAAGGTAACTGATTGTTGAATGCCATTGTGTACTATGGAAACACAGGAATCTAAGTGCGATGATGCATGGGGGGTGTCTGGGGAATATTACCCTGTGACGTACCCTACTGTGTGTTCTATTGACTTTTTGGAGGGGTATCACTCCTATGTTCTCTGGGGGTTGTGGGAGGAGTTGTGTGTGGTGACCCTGCTAGGGTTTCCACGGGTGTGGTGGTTGGTGACCCTTGGGGGTTTCCAGCTAAAGTTTCCCTGATAAAGGATGATCCAATAAGGGTGGCAGTGTGTCATCTTTGATGCCTAAATGGCGAAATACCTGGCACTCGTCCCTCTAATAGGCGGAGGTCCAAAAAAATTCTAGATTGACAAGGTCCCGTTGGGTCCGTTATGGTGTCGACTCGGTTAATTTTGGAAATATTTTTTAGTTGTCTGAGAGGAGGGATATTTTTACCAAATCAAATATGATCCCATACATAAAAGAAAGTGAAAAATAAAATGTAATTTTTTCCTTTAGATTAATGCTATGTGATCAAGCAAGCAAAATATATGTTTATGGTTGTTTTGCGTATGATACTAAAAAAAGCCTAAAAAGAACTAATCGTCCTCACACTCTCAAATGTAACTGGGCCTTATAAAAATACCTTCTGATGCATGCTAGGGCTAACGTACTGAAAGAAATAGTGACGCCTTCTAGCAGCCGAAGAATCAACCAAGGTAAAGTTATGAGGATCTAGTGTTGCTTGCACTGTCACCTATAGGGAAGGATGCCCTAGATTTCGCCACTAAAGCACCGTCGTCCCACATGAGCATTCATGTCTTGAGCTTCTTGGTATTCAACTACCAGTACTGAGCACTAGATGGGTCAGGTATCCCTAAAGAGTACTGCACACATTAGGCCTAAGCTTAACCCCCTCTGAAACGGGTCTCTGTAGCGCTTGAGAATTTTTTTTCGTGGGCGGATATATGGATTTTGAGCTCCCTAAAAACTCAACATCTGTGTTTCAAAATGTAGAGTGACCATGGTGGCTTATTGGATGCCTACCCCCAATGGTCCTAACCTCAACTATAATTTATTTTGTGGCCCCTATGGGGAGAATTTAGTGAGCTCGATTAGTGGTTAGTTTTAGAGAGTTTTAATTTGATTAAGGTGTGCCTTGGTGAAGCAACCATAAGAAGAGGACAAAGGTCCCAACACACTGGGTGCCTTTTGGTGCGGTGCTTACCAATGCTTCGTGTGTGATTTGGAGTGTACAATCACAAATGTTATAATATATGGATATGCAGTGATCCTTTACAATCCTCTCTAATTACACTAAGTGTGATTGTTCCTTGCAGAAAATAAAAGATGTGCGGATAATGGGCCGCTTACACTTTGCCTAGTTAGAATACGTTTTGCACTATTCGGAGATGGAAAATTATCTTAAGAAAGCTTTCATATGCATACCCAAGCTCACCGAGAGGTGCAAGGGTGGTAGATATTACTTTCCTTCTTTTCGATATTTTTTTCTTTGTCCTGAATCCTAATGCAAAAAATTGAACTAAACTAATGCAAGAAATTTGGAAAAACAAAAACTAGCTAAAGATGTGTGGATGTATGGGCCACTTACTTTCCGCTAATTATCCTATGTGTTTGGTGTATTGTACCGGAAAATAGTTTTTTTAGATAGAATTTGTGGATTGAAGGCCATTTATTCACCCCTACTTAAAATATGTGTGATTTGTGATGATAAAAAACTAAAATTAAAACAAACTATTTGCTAAGCCAAACTTCAGCAAAAAGTGTCCTAACCAGTCATGAAACAACAGAACAAAGTGATAAAAAATTTATTATGGGTTTCCAATCACTTTACAACTGGTAAAAATGGGAAAAAGTAGTGAAAAATGTGCTCATTGTCTTTCATGCGGCTTATTTTCGCATAGGCGTGCGGTTTGCGCGTCTGTCTGGATTGAACGCGCGTGGATTTGTAGTGTTCGAAAATTTTTCCTTCTCTGAGCCAAATTTGTCACTGAGGGTGACTAAAAAGTGCTTAGGGGAAGCAGGAATGATCTTGAAGCAAGTCTGGGCAGGAGGGAGAACCTGCAATCGACAACCACTAGCTTAAAAGAAAGAAATAAGTGGAGTCGCCATTCCTGTTGTAGTTCATTCGACGCATGGGTGGACGAAATACACTGTGCTTGATAGGGGAGCTTACTTTCCTACAAGAAAGTAACATGTCTATTGGTTTATTAGATTATTAGTGGAACAACATAACATGTAGTAAATTAAGTAAATAACATAGCATGCTGTAATAAAGAAGAAACAAGAAACAAAATACTCATGTACAATAACAACCTCAATCGAGTCAAAAACATTAATAATCCAAATGGAGAACTCTTCCCCTTTTATTAGCTGCTGATGGTATAAGAGAATAGGATGCTAAATCACTTGCAATTAATCCTTAGAGAAAAATAAGTGGAGTCACCATTCCTTTTGTAGTGTATTCGACACATGGGTGGATGAAATACAACGTGCTTGATAGGGAAGGTTTCTTTCCTACAAGCAAGTAACATGTCAATTGGTTTGCTAGATTTTTAATGGAACAACATAACATGTAGTAAACTAAGTAAAGAACATAGCATGCTACAATAAAGGAGAAACAAAAAAAAAAATACTCATGTACAATAACAAGCTCAATCGAGTCAAACACACTAATAATCCAAAAAGAGAACTCTTCCCCTTTTATTAGCTGATGATGGTATAAGAGAATAGGATACTAAATCACTTGCAATGAATCCTTAGAGATATGGAGCTCTAATATTCAAGGAAAGGGGGTCTCTTCCCTTTAAGCTTCTTAAAAGTCTCTCTCTCTCCTCGACGGATGGCAGAATAACGGACACTTGGTGAAATTCTTCTCTTGGATTGAGGTGTTGGATGGCCAACAGTTTAATCCTTCCACTCCTTGGTGCTTGGAAAACACAATGCTGGTTTTATCTCAAGAAATTTAGCTAGCATAAAAATGTGTTCTCATATTCCTCTTCCCATGGCAGTATTTTATAGACAAATTTCAAACTTTCCCTCCCTCTCTTTGTACAAGATGGATGTTGACACAAGAGTGGGGGTATGATTCCTTTATGTGTTGCATTAAAGCCTCAAGGTGGCTCCAAGGCAACTGTACTTGGCTGGCTTGAGTGGGAATCTTCTTCTTCAAGCATGCCAAGTGGTCCCAGATGGTGACTTTCCACATACTCAGGTCCACGTAGCTATCTCAGGGATATCCATGATATCTGCGCAGCTATCGAAGGAATAGCCACAATGTTCTGCATGGCTATCGAAAGAATAACCGTAATGCATGTGAATTTTGAAGGAATAGACACACTGTCTGTTGTATCTCCTAGAGACATCCCTGAGTTTCAAAAATACCAGTGCCTAGGACATCTTAAAATCAGAGGTTAAGGGTGAACCATTGTATAAAATCCCTCTGACCAAATATGAAATAAGAGAACTATGGTTTTGGTGGCTCATGGACAAAGAAGAACTTGGAGTTGATTCATGTGAATTCCCTATACTGTGAGAGGGATCAAGAGGCTGTGAGGCTTGGTGGCTTTTAAATGGGCCAAGTATAAAACAGTGAGGAGAAACCTTGAAAATATGCAGAGGCGTTGAGAGAGAATGGAGAAGGAACCCACGAGAGACAAGATTAAGAGATTTAAGAATCTATCCCTTATGAACTCAGAGGAAACGTGTATAAATGAAATATGGACAACAATAGAGGCTCGTGGAGTGCACATTAAGGGAATGAAAAAAGCTTAATTCATGAGCATTAGCACCTGAGCGTTATACAAACATGAATTCATGAATAAAATTTTAGAACACCGGCACCTACATTACATGAACCATCAAAGCATAATAGCATGAAAGATGATTAAACATAAAGAGGATATTACTGATAACAAAAGAAAAAAAATACATACTGCTCATTGCTCCATCTGGAATCCAAATAACAGATTTGTATTCATATTAAGTTTAAAAAATTGTCCCAAATATGTGTCTCAGAGCATAATCATACAAAACTACAACAAAATTCTTCAAAATTCCAGAACCTTTGTTTGATCTTAGAACTCATTACATATAGATTTCACCCTAAGGGTTTCTAGTCGAATATTCTGTCATGATCAACCCACACAGTTGAAACCAAAATATCCTCACAAACTATCAAAGCGTGCTTCAAGAAATCGCTCCTGCAACAAAAAAATCAAAACAAAATGGGTAAAATCAGGATTTTACCAACAAAATGTCATTATATAACAGTAAAATAAGAAAAACAGTTAGACACAGAGGCCAAATTCTAGAATCTTCAGGAGTGGAGAGAAGTGACTAAGAACCGGTGAATATTCCAGTCTTCATCATGTAATTCTAGCTGTTGTTCGGCATCCTCCACTCCTTAACTCTCATGATTTCCCTTCCCGTTGAGGAACAGTTAGTTATGCTGTGTGTGCTGAAATATTTAGTGGGGGAGTTCTTGGAGGGATTGAATATACCACGACTGTGTGCTCTTACAAAAAATATTGTTGAATTTGAAAACCAGGAACTGGATTTCGGAGGGGGTCTTGAGTGGTAAGAGGTATCAGAGGGGGGGGGGGGGGGTGGGGGGGTTGCAAAATGATGGGAAGATGACACATGGAATAACGGGAGGTAATGGATACCGCTTATTTCGATAACCTCTCTCTCTATCGTTAAAGTTCAAAGGCTAGGGGGGGGTCCAAAATTTGTTAAGGACCATTGGATGTATTGGGGTGGAGCGAAAGTGGAGGCAAGATGGAGGAAGCGGGAGTGGGTTTAACAGAAGAGATTAAAACTGAAATGGGAAAAATACAGGCCACGAGAGGCTATTGATGACGTGGAAAAGGGGTGGGACTCGCACTCGTAAAGCGCATGTCGCAAGATTTAGCTGGAGGCAGCGGGTGGCAAGTGTTAAAAGCTGTGGGGAGTGATGTGCGATGGCAGGGAAGGTGACGTGGAGGGAAGGTGGGACGCGACCACAGCTCACAGATCGCGACTCCTAACACTAAACAGTGGAGGTAAACTTTAAATTATGTGAAATGCAAGGTGTGGGGGAGGAGGTAAGTGATGTGGCACATGAAGGTGGGACCCAACCACATCGCAAATAAAACAAAATACTTTGTGGGCACTTAAGTAGTAAGATTTGCGATGTGCGACGTGTGGGCATTTAAACGTCGGGAAGTGTGAAGGGTGAAAATGTAAGGGAGAGGGGGAAAACGCAGGTTTGCAAGTAATTTGGGTAATGTGGTAAGGTTCGGTGGGTCCCCCCTGATCGCGTCTGTGGAAAATAATATTTTTGATAAGTCATGAAGAGGTGAGGCCTAAAACCCGAGGGCTATAAAGTGCGGGCAAGAGGTAAGGCTTATTCATATAACATGGTTGTTCAATGGGTAGGAGGAACTACTCCTCTTAACTATAAAAATTGGGATTTCAATAGTCTAAGAAAAGGGGTTTGACAGGAATAAGGTGTAGAACTTTGGGATATGGAGAAAATAAGAGGCAAAAGGATGAATGAAATAGAATGAGGGCAGAAGTGAAATTTGACCACCATCACACTTTGTCAGCAACATTTTCCCCCTTCCTATAAACTAAAAGGCAGATAAATTCCTTTGAAGCTCTTTACAGTCAGGATCTCCCTTCTTTTCTCCTCCACTTTGAACGTGATCACAGGCCAACATTTGCTCCATCTAGGGACAAAGTGCTATTCCAAGTGCCTTGAGAATCTGCAGACCTGAACGCCTATTCCTTATTGGGCTCATGGAGTCACAAATGCACCAGACTGCTGTGATTTTTAGTATTGTCCTCTAGGAAATACTCTGGCTCTTCTCCTTCTTCATGGAGGGTAAGCTCACCTCCCTCTTCTTCAGCATAAGCTAGAAGCTAATTCTCTACATTCAGTCTAAAAACCACCATGGGTTGTTCTTCTTGGAGATTGAAGGGTGTGGACCCTTTTTCTGTAATGGCTTCTTCGAACTGCTCTTTAGGAGGGTTGGGCAGTTTCAAGGGTATAGATGCAGCCTTCTTATCCTTGGGATGGTCAGCTTCTTGCTTTGTGGAAGTGGATGCAGTGGAATTATGAGGGGTTAACTCTTTTAAGGGCTTCTTCCTTTCATTAGCAGGACTAGGAAGAATTTTTTCTCTTGATATTAACCCTTCATTTTTTTCTTGCCCTCAGGTTCTCTTTCTGAAGGACCTGAGGTCATACTTCTTGTGAAGTTGAGCCTTCATGAAATCCAAAAACTGTCTGTATTAATTGCTAATATATTGGTATTATGGGGAATTTCTTTCTCTTCTTTCTCCCCTTTTCAGGATGAGTTCACCCTCCTCATCATTAGAGTAGGCGAGGAATTGATCTTCTTGGCTATCTGTGACTTCCTCGCCCTATTGCAACAGCTGCAGAGGGGGCTTCCGATATTGGGGATTAAACCCATAGTTTGGAATCATTTGGTTAGGATGAGGAGATGGATTATTAGCCTCCAATTCAAGTGTCACTAACTTATTCAAGATTTTCTTGATCAGGTTATTCATCTCTTCAATTCTATACTTTGGCGATTCCCTTTCTTGATTAGAGGTAGAAGCCTCCTCCCTGCTTTTTCTTTTGGCTTCATGCTCTGTCTTCCCTTTAAATTTACTGGTAGAGGGAAATTTTTCCTCCACCTCCAATGAATCAGTCTGGATCTGATCCAGAGATGTGGACTTTCTTTCTCTTAGGGTGAACCCAAACTCAGGTTCGAAAGCCCCCGTGAAAACCACTTTAGCAACTGCTTGGGGAGGCTTTCTCTTGACAGGGAGATTATTGTAGAGCTTATTGAACCTCTTTATGAATTATGTCACATTCTCATTGTGTCTTTTTTTAAGAGCATTGAACTCTATGAGGACATATCCAAGGCCCCTCTTATCTCCCCATTTTAGTGTGAAGAAATTCTCCATTTCTTCCCAAGTGGTGACTGCATTATTAGCAAGTTATTTCAACCACTTTTGAGCCTCTCCATCCAAGGATTGGAAGAAAAGCCTCAACACCACATCCAGGTGCTCTGCATTCACATTCACAGCAAAGATGCAAAAGCTTTCAATATGTTTCTACGCAGAAGTATTGTCTTCCCCAGTGAACCGAGGCAAGAGCTTTAAATAATCTTGAGGCATGTCATGCAATACTTGAGGCAAAGCCAATGGAGCATATTTGTTGAGGAGGAAGCGAGGTAAAACCATAAGGGGCAGTGGTGGTAAGCTCTGAGGATGATTTGGTTGTGGTACGACAGGTATATGCTAAGCAGAGGTTTGGATATTTATCTGTAATGAGCTTTGAAGTGTTGTAACTTCTTTGACTTCTTCAGCCTCTGGAGTAGGATTCAAGGGAGGCAAAGAAATATCAGTGGATTCTGCTTCGTCTTTTATATCTGAACTGGATAAAGCAAAGGTCTCTGGAGGATACTCAAGTACACAAGCTCTGGAGCCAGGACCATAGATATCAGCTTTATGGGAAGAGGAAGGCAAATATTCTAGAGAAAATTAGGGTAGTTCAGCCTTGATGGGCTGCTTCTCCCTCTAGATTCTCCTGAATATAATCTTTTCAGGATCAGACACAAAAGGGGTTCTCTGCTAGGAATTATATGATTGGGTATGAGGCATGGTGTAAGCCAGCATTACGCTTGATTTGAAATTTTATAACAGTGGAGTCACCAAGGTGAGGGCTATGAAACTCTTAACCCTTCATGCTCACCTGATTTAAGGGTGAAGATAATGTCGTATCCCAAGGAAAGGTTTTCTAATTCCTTCCCTGGAAACGGCGCCAAAAATATGTTGTAGATCCTAGAGACAACCCTGAGTTTCAAAAATACCAGTTCCTAGGACATATTAAAACTAGGGGTTAAGTGTGAACCATTTTATAAAATGCCTCTGACCAAATATGAAATAAGAGAACTTTGGTTTTGGTGTTTCATGGGAAGAGAAGACCTTGGATTTGATTCATGTGAATTCCCTATAATATTAGAGGGATCAAGAGGTTGCGAGGCTTGGTGGCTTTTAAATGGACCAAGTATAAAACAATGAGTAGAAAACTTGAAAATATGCAGAGGCGTTGAGAGAGAATGGATAAGGAACCCACGAAAGATAGGCTTAAGAGAATTAAGAATTTGTCCCCTATGAACTCAGAGGAAACGTATATAAATGAAATATGGACAACAACAGAGGCTCATGGAGCACGAATTAAGGGAATGCAACAAGATTAATTCATGAGTGTTAACACCTGAGCATTATACAGACACGAATTCATGAATAAAATTGAAAATCATTGGTAACTACATTACAAAAACCATCAAAGCAGACTAGCATGATAGATGATTACACATAAAGAGGAGATTACTAATAACAAAAGAAAACAGATACATATTGCTCATTGCTCCATATGGAATCCAAATATCAGCTCTGTATTCATATTAATTTTAAACATCTCTCCCAAATATGTGTCTCAGAGCACAAGGAGCACAATCATACAAAACTACAAAAAAATTCTTCAAAATTCCAGAACCTTTTTTCATATTAGAACTCATTACATAAAGAGTTCTCCCTGAGGGTTTCTGATTGAATATTCTATCATGATCAAACCACACAGGTGAAACCAAAATATCCTTACTAAATATAAGAGCATGCTTCAAGCAATCATTCCTGCAACAAAAAAATCAAAACAGAATGGGTAAAATCGATATTTTACCAGAAAAACATCATTATCTAACAGTAAAATAAGCGAAAAAATTAGCCACGGAGGCCAAATTCCAGAATCTTTAGAGGAGTGGAGAGAAGTGACTAAGAACCGGTGAGCAGTCCAGTATTCATCATGTAATTCCAACTGTTGTTCGGCATCCTCCACTCCCTAACTCTCATGATTTCCCTTCCTGTTGCGAAACATTGGTTATGTCATGCATGTTGAACTCTTTAGTGGGAGAGTTATTTGAGGAACTGAATAGACCACGACTGCATGCTCTTACCAAAAGCTCTTACTGAATTTTAAAACCAGGAACTGGATTTCGGAGGGGGTCTTGAGTGGTAAGAGGTATTGGAGGAGGGGGGGGGGGGGCGAAATGATGGGAGGACAATATGTGGAAGAATGGGCGGTAATGGATACCGCTTATTTCAGAACCCCCCCCGGCCATAGTTAAAGTTTGAAGGTCGAGGTGGGGGCGGGGGGTATGAAATGTGTTAAGGCTGTTAGATGTATTTGGGTGGAATGGAAGTGGAGGAAGGATGGTGGAAGCAGGAGTGGGTTTAAAGAAAGTGATTAAAATTGAAATGGGAAAATGTCAGGCCACAGGGGGCTACTGATGGTGTGGAAAAGTGATGGAACTTGCGCTCGCAAAGCACATGTCACAAGATTTAGCTGGAGGCAGCAGGTGGTAAGTGTTAAAAGTTGTGGGGAGCAATGTGTGATGGTGAGAAAGGTGAAGTGGGGGGAAGGTGGGACTTGACCGTAGCCCGTGGATCATGACTCTTAACACTAAACAGTGGAGGTAAAATTTAAAGGATGCGAAGTGCGAGGCGCGGGGTAGGAGGTAAGTGATGTGGCACGGGAAGGTGGGACCCGATCGCATCGCAACTAAAAAAAAATACTTTGCGGGCACTTAAGTGGTAATATTTGCGATGTCCGACGTGCAGGCATTTAAACATCAGGAAGTGCGAAAGGCGAAAAGGTAAGGGAAAGAGGGAAAACACAGGTTTTCAAGAAATTTGGGTAATGTGGTAAGGTTCGACGGGTCCCACCTGATTGCGTCGGCGGAAGATAAGCTTTCAGCTAAGTCATGAAGAGGTGAGTCCTAAAACCTGCGGGCTACGAAGTGCAGTCAAGAGGTAAGGCTTATTCATATAACATGGCTATTCGATGGGCATGCATAACTGCTCTTCTTAACTATAAAAATTGGGATTTCGATAGTCTAAGAAAAGGGGTTTGACACGAATAAGGTGTATAACTTTTGGATATGGAGAAAATAAGAGGCGAAAGGATGAATGAATTGGAATGAGGGAAGAAGTGAGCTTTGACCACCATCACACCTTGTCAGTAAGATTTTCCCCTTTCCTCTAAACTGAAAGGCAGATAAATTCCTTTGAAGCTCTTGACAGTCAGGATCTCCCTTCTTTTCTCCTTGGTATTCCTTCTCTGAAAATCCTTATTTGTACCTTCTGCTTGACATTTTCTAATGTCTTTTTCTTGTATGATTTTCCAGTGATAACAATTATCAATACCAGAACCGCTGCAAGAGAAGTGGATTCCATTTTGAATCATGATGAAGTTCAACCTCAATTTTTCTTGGTCCTATCATCCCTTGGGCATCATTTCAAAGCTTATATTAGATCAAAAGAGTACCTCCCACACACACACACCCAGGCCTCAAATTGAACAATATGGTAATAAGGAGCAGTGGAGAAAGGGTACTTTACAGTAAGTTGAAGAACAAATTTTTAGTCAATCATCTATGCCAACACCGTCTCCTAAAGAAAAGGAAATAAAAAGGAAAATACAAGCCATGTCCCCTGTAATTCAGAAAATCCATATGTAGAATTTATTGTTTTTAAGAGAAATAAAAGGGATCCAATTACTGCTCAAAAATCATATTCACAAACTAATCCTCAGTTTAAGCCTCAAGTGATTGCTATTCGACATGGGTCTCCAAAGGAGGGGGAAACTCAACAACCAACTACTAAGATTCATTCAGGGATTCTGACTACTCCTTTTACTCAAATAGAAGAGATATTATAGTCACTTACTATGGGAGAAATACTCCAATATCCAGTATTGTCAAGTTCTCAAATTGAAACTTATTAGAGTATATTTTCAAGATACAAGGTGTTAGTCATCAGTAATTTTTGCCTTTTTAGATGACTAAATGCTTATCCTAGATTTCTAGAAACAAAATTCATAAATATTGTGAATTATATAAATCTCACTGCCTTCATTATCCTTAGGATAAATCCTTCACTATTTCATTATCCCATCATGTCATGCTCAACTCATCACTCCCAGAATACCCATCATGTGCTCATACCACTCATTTTGTCTATATTTTTTCACCCCTGACCTTAGCACTCTGTTTTGGCTTCCCTATTTTCCTCCACCTAACACCTAGGATCACCAACCAACCTACTCACTCTTGTATTTCCTAGATACATCAAGCATTGATGGTCTCAAAAATATCTCTGTAGGCTCCTTAGATAAATAAAGTACATTGGATTTTGGATCTTCAATACATCAAAATATCAAAAAATATGTTTTTTTTACTTGAGGAACCAAAGCCAAGTTTTCAGTCAAAGGCCAAGTCCAAAGAACCTCCCACTAGGTCACCTAGGATTTCATAGGTCGTAGGATTGTTTTGGTGTTCTAAATATATATATATATATATTTTTCCTATGCCAAGAGGTTGCATTCTAAATGGATCAGAAGCATTTCAAGAAATTCCTCCTTGTTCAAAGTAAAACTTCTGCAAAAGACAGCTGCCCATCTTAGACATTTCTGCAGGAATGATTGAGCTATCAGCAGGAAAAGAGGTAAGGTAAGAGGCTGAGTCATCACTAAGGACAACCACAAAAAAGGAAAGGTGGCAGGCCTATGTTCAAATAGAATCAGGGTTTTGAGGACTGATTACCAAAACAGTGTTACCAAGCAAGGAGCTAGTGCAAAGGCCACAAGGACAGAATGCACAACAACACAACCAAGCACACATTGAAGATTTTTAGAAATTATAAATGAAAAATGGAAAAAGGTGAGGTGAACTGAACAGAAATAAATGAACTTGAAAGGGCTATAGGTAGCTTAGAAGACAACACTAATTATTTGTCTCTAACATCCCTAAAACCTAAAGTTTGGGAAGGTAGGCAAAGCAAGTGAGAAGAGGATGATGGGCCTCCATCATGACAGCAAGAGGTTTTCAAAAAGCCTTTGAAGGTGATTTCCATGGTTTATCAAGATAAGGGATTTCACTACATAAAAGGGAGAAATTTTAAAGAGTATCAGTATAGGAGAAATCAAACCTTCATTTACTGTCACTTGCCCTCAAAATGGTCAAAAGAAGGAAGGCAAGAGGTTAAGTGTCAAATGAGAAATCAAACTGAGCATGAGTTCTACTATTGAGTGACTAAAGGTTGTTAAACTCCAAACCATGACAAAAGAGACCAAAGCACTGTGTTATGGCACCTACAGCACATCAGAAGTGGCCAAGGGAAAACATAGTAGGCATGATGTACAAATCTTTTCCACAAAAGACACATCACTGTAAAATATCAGTAAAAGGTGAGAAAAACATGTTTTTGGTCACTTACACTCAGGAATGCCAAAAAGGGTAATAACAATGGTTTCAGTTTATTAGTGCAAGAAAAGATAGTTTTCAGAGTGCCCAAACATTCAAAGATAAAAAAAAATGACCTATTCATCCTTCCAGCATACCCTCACCAAAGAAAAATCACTTTGACAAGTTCAAGCCATCTGCAAAAATGTCAAAACAACATAAGTGAATAAAATGACAAAAAAGATTGAAAAACATAGAAAAGTGGGTTTTTAAATTTTGATTTATTTCCCAAAGGGTATAAAAGGCCATCTTAGTCTTTTTTCATCTCATTTTGCCATTACATTAGGAGAGAAGGCTTGCAGAAGAAAAACATAGTTTTTTGGTCAATTTTCGAGCAAGGGCTATTCGCACTGTGAAAATCCATGGCGCTGCGCTAATCCGGGCTGGCACTACACTAATCCACCTTCCTCCCATTCAAAATCACATGGCGTTGTGCTAATCAGGGGTGGCACTGCGCAAATCTAGGGCGCTACGCGAATACAGGCCCGACATGCCCGAACGCCCGGCGCTGCGCTAAACCACAGGAACGACTGCCGGCACTACGCTAACAGGCCGACCTGACTGCTCGGGCAAGGTGTTGCGCTAATTGAGAAGGCCCTCAAATGAAGGAGAAACTTGGCCCAAGGCCAAAATTCATCCTCCAATTTTCCTCCAAGGCCTGCAGAGGAGCTAAGAGCTAGTAGGTGGCCTCTCTTCCTTAACCTACAAGCAATTTTTTATATAATTTGGTGGCTAAAAAAGTAACTAAACCCTATGTGTGCAAACCCTAGGTCTAAAATACATTTTACTCTTTTTTCTTAGCCTCCTTGAACAAGTTCAGTGTCATTTGAGGGAGGGTGAGTTAGTGTGGTCACATTTCATGATTCAAGGTGAACCCTCTTAAGCTCCAAAGCAAGCAGTCCTAAAACCTAGCCTCCAAATCACTCATTCACAAGAATTTGACTTCACCACCATATTCATCTTGCTCCTCCAAACCCTAGTTTGTCAACAAGCATCTCCTATCACCATATCAGGAGCAGAAAACAGCAATAGCAGTGAAAGAGGCCAAAGGCCTTTAAGACCAAATCATAAGGGAGGGAAAGTGAACAGAGTTGAACTCCAGAGCACAGTGGCTATCACCTCCTCTCCCAGGATCCTCTCATGTTTCCAGAATGTAGGGTGCTTTGAATTTTGTGAGAAGCTCAAACAAGTGAAAAACCACCCAGAGCTTACAAGGCTTCTCATCCTCAACTTGCACAAAAAACACTCAAGCCTTGTAGGGTTAGATTTTGAGGTCTCCGCAGATACCATCTCTGATTCCATAGGTATGTTTTGGTGAAAAGTGGTTTAAGAAGGCCAAATTGGACAAGGACTCTTTTGAGCCATTTGTAAAAACTAGGTATAGAGGAGGTTGCAAGACAATTTTCCCTTTCTCACACCTCAAACAGAGATTTGCACCCTTAATGATGGTTATCATGAAGTACTTCATCTGTGATGGGAAATACTCCAGGCTCTACTCCTACCATGTCAGACTCCTAATGAGTTTCACAAGGGTTAAGATACTCAACTTGCCCTACTACCTATATAGTAGCATTGAGAAGATGTCTTTTGTTGTCCGGAGGAGGAATCACTCCCAACAAATGCAAAGTTTATTTCACCATTCCTTGATCAAGATGGTGGTATTACATTAGATGGAGCAGTAGGGTATACCTTGGGAGGTATTCATAGCACATGAAATCTTCAAAAGCCCACAGCCTCCTCATCAATCAAACTTTCCCTCCTCATCTACATAGGTACCCTCACCTCAAGGACACTTCCCTTCTTCCCCTTCTCTTGATGCATCAAATGGAGAGGATGATAGTGGCAATGATGAACAAAGTAATGGAAATGAGGGTAATGGTGCAAGTGAGTCAGCCCAAAGTGAGGAAAAGAGTGATGTTGATGAACAAAGTGTTGACCAACAGGATGTTAATGAAGATGAGGAGGTTGACAGTCAAAGAGACAATAAGCATGACAGTGAAAACAGTGAACAATAAAGTGAAAAAAATGGTGCCACTATGGAAGAGGATGATGAAGGAAATGAGGAGTTTGAAATTGAAAAAGAAATGAGCATTGAAGGAGGGGAAATCAACAATAAAACAGAGGATACAGAGGCAAAAAACAAAGAGGAAGGTGAGGAGGAAAATATTGCAAATGATTAAAGTGAAGAAGGGGCAGAAATAGAGGATCAAGAAGAGGAAAATGATGAATATGAAGAGCTGGACAGTGTAGAAACTAAAGGCAGCTCTAATACCCATGAGACGAAACCCAGTGAAAAGGATGCAGAAATTGAAGGCAACAATGACCAAAAGGAATCCAGCCTCAGTGATGAGAAGGAAAACAAGAAAGAGAATAGTCATGACAATCATGATAGCCATCATGAAAGTCATGAAAATAACCATCCCTTTAGTGATTATGACTATGATGAAAGTGCAAAAGATGAATATGAAGATAACCCTAGTGATGACAAAAATGAAAAAGGGGAAGAGGCTCATAGTCTAAATGATGATCATAGCCATGGCAAAGGGACTAAAAAAATCACCATCACACCTCTTGCATGCACATACCAAAGAGGGCCAAGGCAAGTGTTTTTTGCCTCCAAAAGGCAAGGAACCTTGCCACCTACATCAACTCAAAGGCTTGACAAGGGCAAAGAAAAGATGGAAAAGGGTAAGTAAGGTAAGGGAAGCAAGTGAACTAAACAAGAACCCCAATTGATTGATCTAGACAGTGATAATGAAGATGAGGAGGTGGCCACTAGGTTACTGCTCCAAATTAAATATGCACAAATGAGGGAGTGGGAGAGAGATTTTGAAATGGCCCAACGTATCATTCAGTATTACAAGAATGAAGACAAGTACTTTAAGAAGATAAAAAGGGGCCTTGCTCTCCAGAAAAAGATGATCAAGCATTATGCAAAGAAAAACAAATTGAAGAAAGCCCTCATTGAAATCCAAACCTTAAAGGAGGAAAAATGTCATGAAAACCTTGGAGTTTTGGCATCCGCTTCTCAAAAAGTCTCCCAAACCCCTTGAAGGAGACCTCCACCAATTTTGAGGAAATTTGGACAATTTTTTTTTGTTTGTGATTTTGGAGGCCTATTAACACAACACCACTGGCGCTTGCTTTTCCCTGGAGCATCTTCAGAGGGAAAATTTACATATTTGGACTTCTCATGGCTATCACACTATGCTCACCAAATTTTAGAGTAATTGGAGCAGTTTTGACCCCTCAAAAGGTCAAAAAACACCTAATTTTTCACCATTCTGCCTCCTTTTCAGGCCTGGCGCTGCGCTCATAGCAGTGTTGGTATTTTGACATTTTGGAGAAGTTACTGGAGCTGTATAAGGAAATGAATGGTATATCTAGAAATTAGACTCATCAGGCTTTCCAACAAGCCATCACGGAGCAAACACCGACATCGGGAAGGAGTCCAAAACTTGGTTCCAAAAGTACCTATTTTCTTCCTGAGGTGGCGCTGCGCAAATGGACTATGTAGTGTGTTTTTGGCCAAAAGTCAACAAAACACACTCATTTATTGTAAAATCATATTTTAATGTTTTTTGAGGCAAATCACTCTAGAATTAGGTGCTAGAAGTTATTTTGGCATTTATTCCATGGGATATTTTGTGCCTTGGGCCTTGCATGGTCTCTTGGGCATTTATGACATTTATGAGTAATTTTGACATTTTCCTAACCCTATCAAGGGTTTTTTCCCTCCTTTGCTAAGTTAAATAGAGCATGAGGGTTTCATTGTAAATGTTGTCATTTGATGAGTTTTGAGAGCAATACATGGTTTTTTGAGGTTGAAGAGTAACTTGGTGTTGTGGAGCTTGTGGATGATTTGCTTTGATTGATGATGATGAAACCTGCTTGCAGGATGCCTGAGCTTGGTTAATGGTGATGTGTCTCTAATTTTTTCATGTTTTATTGTTTATCATTATGTTTCATCCTTCTATATGCAGTAGAACAGAAAAGTATAGTCTAAGAAATGTTGTTTGAAGCACCTTAGTCCTTCCTGCCTTCTATTGCCTTGATGTTTTCCTCTGCTAGGACATTTTAAGGAATTCTTGATTGCTCCTTAGACCCCCTAAGCTTTTTTTTTTCATAAATATATTAATATGATAGTTTCCAAATATGTTTTATGGCAAGCCCTGCTTATTTGATGCTATCTAAACTCTTTTTTGAAATCTCTCTTTGAAGTATTTCTTGTTAGGTTAAGCCAAGGAGGTCTTGTTCTGATCTTTCTCTTTTTCCATGCCTATCAGTTTGCCTCAAATTTCTTTGTAGCTTGATCAACAATGTTTAGGAGTTCCCTCTTTGATTGATTAAAGTTATTTTGTTATCTTAAATGTTTTCTAAAGCTTGAAGGTGAAATCACTAGAAGTTAAATGAGTTTCTCGCCTTCTATATTTCATTGGAATGTTAGTCTAGAATGCTTATTTGCTTAAGTTGAATCAAAGAGTTACTGGTTTGCGCTTTCTATTGATTACTTCTTGATGTTAATGGTGTTTTATACCTTCTTGTTTATGGGTATTTGACATACCCTTTTCCCTACCTTTTTTCCCCAACTTAATGTTCATTCACTTCACACATAACCTTAAAAGATCCATTGACCACGCTAGATTTTCCCTGTGATGCACTCTGACTCATTATTGAGATATCCATGACTTTCATAGACTCCATAGCCCAATTTTTTTATGATCTCTCACTCAACCTATTCTACCTATTTCATCTTACCCAACCAAAACAAACAACAAACCCTAGACTTAACAACTAGCCTAAAATCAACCATCTAAAGCAAACAAGTTCACATCCTTTACATACAATAGAGAGAGCCCTCTCTGAGTCCAGGAAGGCTAGGTCCTAGGACTCCAAAGACTGGTATGATGTTACCCTGTGCATTTGGTCTACCAATCTACTAAATCACGAGACACTAACATAATGGCGATCACGGTGGGACATTCTGAGTTAGTGACAATCTAAATACTCCTTAGAACTTTAGAAGCCCTTTTCAAATAGTATCCTATGATTTTTAACCACTTCATCACTATCACTAACACAATGGTGATCATGATGGGACGTTTGAGTCAGTGACAATCTAAGTATCCCTTAGGACTTCAGAAACCCTTATCAAATCATAAGAGAACTCAAACTGTCATCCAAAGAGTAGAATTCGGTTGTTTCACCATCCTATAAAAATGATGACTCAGCTATATGACACTTTTAAAAACCCTAGGGCTATAGAAAGAACTCAGAAAACCCCAAAACATCCCTAGATTGTTTTTTTGTTAGTTATTGGTGGTATACCATAAACATACATCCTTAAAACAACAAAAAAAAATCCACCTGGCCACTCCACTAGCCTTTAGTAGGCATATTACTTCACTAGTTCTCATTAGACTCCCTGGGATTGTATAAAATTAGTTCTGAGAAGTTTAGAAGCCTAGTCATACAATGTGTCAGTTTAGCAAACACTAGGAGAGGTCAACCTTCCGAAAACAGTCCTAAATTTTCAGCCTGTCTAAATTTCGAGTTTGAAATCTAGCTTCACAAAGGATCAGTACCAGATCTCATCCGGACCCAAATCCTCCTACCATAGTTGATGACCCATAAAATATTTTGTGGAAAACTTCTAAAACTGGAAACGTAACCACTGTTAGGACCATTCATAGAGCAAGCTCTGTCCCTTAACATCTTACAGCTTTGCAAGATCCCTAGTTTGACTTACACCATACAAAGAACCTTTTCAGAACCAAGTCACATAGTGAGATTGACCAAACTGACCTTGAGCCCATAGATTTGCAATAGTGTTCTAGTAGAGAAGCCTCTCCTTCCACCCCACCCGACTTTCAGCTTCTCCATCACTTCAACTCTTTCCATCCCAAGTCTGCTAAGAATCAATTTGCTGGTCTAAGTACTTCCACTACACCCATCCATACCACCACTGTGCAAACCACTCCACTGCATCCCACACCTCCTCTCACAAATCCTCTTCTTGTAAATCCACCATTTGCTCCTATCATGGCAGCTTGGTATGCCCCCTTGGTTTTACCACAACCACTAGTACCTTTTCAAAATGATTATCATTCCAAAATCCCTCATTTCACAGGAGCTGAATCTACCACTGCCCAACAACATGTAGATAGAATGAATGATGCCTTTGACTATATGGAGTTGTAAGATGAAACCATGCATATGAGGATGTTTGCCCAAATTCTAGGAGGGGAAGCTAAAAAATGGTTTAAAAAATTAACTCCTAACAACATACATGATCTCCCTTCCCTTTAATAAACTTTCATAAACAAGTGGGAGATTAAGAAAAACCCTCTCCAAATCCTCTCAAAATATAGCAACCTTAAAATAAATATAGGGGAAAGTGTCCAAGACTATTGCACTAGATTCAACAGTGTTTACAATGCACTCCCACCCAACATGAAACCCCCACTAGGCCTAGCCTTAGCTAAATTTCCAGAAGGTTTTGACCCAAACATGGCCTATCAGCTGAGAGAAAGAGAGCCCCTAAATTTAGAAGACATGCAAAAGGGAGCTATATGTGTAGAGTCCAACTTGATTGAAAAGAGAGCTAGGCTGAGATCAGAAAAGAGAGTAACCTACAAGGATGAAACCATGCCTTCAACCTCCTCATCTGATTCCAAGATTGACAACCTAGTTAGAACCATCGAGAGAATGATGGAGAGGATAAGCCTAAATGACATAATGCCTCCTAGGGAAAACCAAGAAAATTCCCAAAACAGAAATAGAAATACAAACTTCAGAAGATACCTTCCCCAAAACAGGCCAAGAGACAATGATCAACAAATTAGGCCACTCTTCCAAGATAATTATGTAGATGAAGAGAAAGGAGAGATTGAAGAACCTGAGGAAAGCCATGTAAACCTGATAGGTTTTGAAAATGAAGGTGATGTTTTTCTCACTAAATAAGAACAAGGTCTCTTTGCCTTTGATCAAACTGAAACAAACTATGAGGAGTTTGAAGACTATCAATTGGGAATTGAAAATACCATCATGGAAGTCCATAGGAAATATGACCTTAGGAGTAAAGGAAACCAAGAAGCCTCCAAGAAAAACCAAGTAGATACTACTGTTAGAAAATCTCCAGAAAACACTCCTAAGAAGTCAATAGACAGTGTCAACGCTATGGTTAAGAAAACAGATGCAAACAAAGAAAAAATCTGCAAAATAGTGACCCAAGCTACCTAGTATATCTACTAGTGGCCCTGAAAAAATTCTATTGTCTAAAGCCTAAAATCAGATGAATCAGAAAATTAAAAATGTAGAAAAGTTCATGGCTGATAAAACTGATGTAAATATGTAGAAAACACAACTACCTTTCAGCTTTGAGGGAGAGATTGCCAACTTCAACGTAATCATGCCTCTCACTAAACTAGTAACTCAAGAAGTGTATAGATCCCAAGTGTTGAAGGTCTTGAACTTAGGAAATGATACTGACACTCTGAAATCAACTGATGACAAGCCTGAGTTGTTTTTTGGACTTGAGGTTGAGGGAAAATATCAATAATGAGTTGTCCCTCCTTTCTATATCAGCCTAAACATACATGACAAGATATTACACAATACCATGCTAGACTCTGGTGCCTCACACAACCTCATGCCTAAAGTTGTGATGCAGAGATTAGGCCTAGAAATAAATAAACCTTACAAAGACTTATACTCATTCGATTCGAGTAGAGTCAAATGTTTAGGCCTAATCAAGGATCTTTGTGTCAATCTAGCACAAATACCTGCTAAAGGCATTGTCATGGACATAGTAGTGGCAGATATTCCCCCTAATTATGGCATGCTTTTATCCAGATATTGGGGAGAAAAACTTCAGGGAAACCCTCAACTAGATATGTCCTATGCTACCATCCATGTTTTTAACCAGACAAGGAGACTATACCAAGAATACCACATGAAATATATGGTTAGCAGTCATGAAAGGCTAAACAACACTCCTCTTTATTCCATTCATTCAAATCTTGATTCTTTCATCTTGTGTAATGAAGTGGATGTTAATGAGCATATAAGTAAATTTGAGACAGATCCAGACACACTACAATAGTCAAACCAGTCTCTGCATGAGGAACTCAACAGTCAAAACTATAGAAAACCCTAAAAAACCACATGATGATAAAACTAAACTTGATTTTTTGCAAACTGAAAATGAAATTTCAAAACCAAAAATAAGTTTAGTATATGAATCATTTTGTTCAAATGAAGTACAAACCTCGAAAAAACAATTGTTCCCTTTTTCCAATCCAGAATTATTGAAATACCCTCACATAACAGAAATCTTTGGGAATCTAGATCAAAAGAGTCTTATGTTCTTGTCTTACATAGATACTTCATCATCAAAGAGTTTTGTCCCTTCAGAAGAATTTTTGACTCTCACAAATGTTGCTATGGACCCTAAAGGAGTATATACTGGAACTGATATAGAGGAGTATAATGTAGGTAGCCTAGGAAGGCCCAAAATGATTAAGTTATCCAAAACCTTGTCATTACACACAAAATTGAAATACATAAGGCTATGCAAGAAGTTTCAGGATGCTTTTGTATATAGGTATGAAGGTTTAAGGCCTTGTGACATAGAAATTATTCAAAAGAGGCATCCTTCCAAGAAAGACCATGAAACCCTTGTGCAATTTGTGTCACTAACAAAGAAATACAAAGGATGTAGGCTATGTACAGACTTTAGGTACCTAGGAAAAACCTCCATGAAGCACAAATACCCTTTTTCCAAGATAAATCATCCTATACCAAGGGTAAGAGCTTCTAACAAGATTTCATTACATGATAGTGTTTCAAGTTACCATCAGATGATACCACTTGAGTTCAATCAACATAAAGCCATTTTCAAAGTTCCTTGGAGCAACTACATGTTTGACCAAATGCTTCCTCAGCTAAGGAGTGGTGAAGACACATTCCAAAGAGTCGTGGCCCCTATTTTCAACTTCTTCACTATGATATAATTGATGACATCATCATCTGTTTTGAAGTCGATAAAAAATACCTTTTCTACCTAAGGAGGATTTTTGACAGAAACAAGTTTTGGAAGCAAGACTCAAAGAGGAAATACCAAGGAGAGCATGGCTTGTTTGAAATTTTTTGGAAAAATCCTTATACCATGCTTTCAAATGGAGGTAACTATGATTTCTATTTACAAGAACTGAATGGACTAGGAGATCCTTTTGAGGACATGATGCTCAAGTACCATTGCTGTAAAAACCCTTAGTTTAACATTTTCATTCATTGTACATAAACATTGCATGAGAAAAGTCACAAAAACACAAAAACATAGAAATAATGAAAAAGAGGGCAGGTTTGAAAAGAGGTACAACCCCATACCCAAAAAATAGTACTACTGAAAGTGAGAAAGCTTAAATGCCACTGTTGGTTCAAAAAGAAGGTCTTGTTTCAATCATCTAGCCTAATCATGGCTGAAACATGTTTTTAATTTTGTATTGATAAGTTAGTGAAAGACAACTAGTCAAATCATTCAAACTTGACTTGTAAAAAGAATAGATTAGGAATGAAAGATGTTGGTTCCACATGCTCAAAACTGAACCAAGGATAAAATTAGGGATGCATAGCAAATGATACATCACAACCCTTATTTTTCTAGTGTTGTTTGTACAAAAATAATGTTTTGTTGGAAAAATACTGAGAGGGGGGGGGGGTGAATCAGTATTTAGAGCCGATTGAAAAATTTTGTTTCTCTTAAACCCATATGATGCTTTATTGGATCCAACTTATATAAATGTGGATATCCTCGAGAAAACTTGCATATATATACAGAGATCTTATTATACATTTAATTATTTACATAGATTATTGCCTCATTCATTCATCAGATGTTTAGAAAGAAATAAGCATGTGCAGTAATAACTGAATAAACCATCACACATAAGCAACACACAAGAACACCGGTATTTAAGGTGGAAACCCAATTCGGGAGAAAACCACCGTTGTTGTAGTCTCTATCTTCAATATTTTATTATAAAGAAAACTTCTTTACAATCATGTACTGGTGCAGACTCTTACCAGCACGCAGGCACCCACCTGCAGAAAGGTACAAACTTCTTTTGTTTACCAGCCTATCCTGGAAGGGAGCAACTACCCCCTGCTCTCGTTTACCAGCTACCACTGGAAGGGAGATACAACCCCCTCACTGAAGGCTTCGACCCTCAACACTACTACAGACCATGTTTCATCAATTTCCTCACTGGTTCAAGCAGCTTCCACACAAAATACGTTGCATTCTACCAGATTTATTCATTTTCCTCAGAGGTGCATCCTTAATTCAGGTCTCTCAACAAACTGTTACTCATTCCATACAGATATACTTCAGAGTAAAGTATTCATTCACAACCCTCACTCATGCACACATTCTTCATGATTTTGTTAGTCGTTTAAACCAGGGATTAATCATAGTCTGATCTAGAGATCATCTTATTCACAGGTGCATCATAGATCCAGACATATCAGAGTTTATTTATACAGATATCTCTAAAAGAGATTCGTTCGTCGTTAACCCTTTTTCATGCACACATTGTACTGTGATTCTCATCACCTTATACAGTTTTCACCTTTAATAAAACCATGGGTCAAAACCATTCAATTACTAATGGTATTCCTGAACGGTATTATCTTTAGCACCCTTACGTACCTCTTTGATTTATTTTTAATTTATTTATCAATTTGAAGAAATTGATAAATAAATATATTTACAATTTTGAACAGAACTTTAGGATTAAAGTTAACCCTTCGCATTTTAACGCTTTCAAATAATATGGTAAACCTTTGACCCTGGGCCCACAAATATAGTCAATAGCCAATCAAATACGCGCATGGTACCATAGGTAAACTTTGCGCGAGTCCAGCGTCCGATTACCGTTAGATTAGCAAGCTTCCAGATCAATGGCATATATTCATATCACTCGACCTCCGATGCCGAACGTTAACGTGTGATGGCCCGTCGTACCTGTGTTAATCTTCGCGCACTTTTAACAAATGATGATCGTCCGATGACCCCTTCCTAGATCAACGGCGCTCAACGATATCGTTGGGCATCCTGGGTCGAACTATAACGCGCGATGGTGCATAGTGACAAGCGCTTTTCTGTGGGTCCTCCTTGCCACGTGTCGAGTGATTAATGGAATCGCTCCCAATTCCTCAAATACCGCTCACTCCACATAGGTGGTGCGATGAAAACCGTAAACCACCTTCACTGTTCACTTGGTCATGGTTCCGCTCTTCCACGCAGGGTTCTGTCACCTTTTTAATGTATTATTATAATTGAGTTGCGCTTTAAGGTTTTGCCTGTTATTACAGTTCCGCTTGTACATTCAAGTTCTTGATTCCGCAAACTGATCACTGTACTATGGTCCATCACAATTATAATCTTCGCTACATCATCCATTAATTCCTTCAGTGGATTTCTTACTTATTCTTTTCTATTCGATGGCCTTTTCTTCCTACTCTGTTTCTGCATTGTCTGCTGCCTTAGTTCCTTATCTGCCTTGCGTCCTTTCTGCTTCTTTTCTCTTTCTGCTGGTCTCTTTGCTGCCTCTGCTATCTCTCTGTTACTATCTCTGGTTCTTGTGTAATGCCACTCCTTGCTTCTCTCTTTGCCTTGTTGTTGTTCAGATGCTCCTTCTGTGCCACTTCTTTTGCCATCAATGACAACATTTCAAACAATTTCCCCCTTTGGCATTGATGGCAATACTCTTCCTCTTATTGTCTTGTAGACACCCTTTGTGGTTGTTCCTCCCCCTTTAACATCAATGGCAAAGAGTTGATAAAGATCCTTTGAACCGAAAATACCATGCTCCCCCTGAGATCATGCTGCATCTTCAAACATAATATGACCAATGCTCCCCCTTAACCTGTGCAATCAGAGATGCCCAACAGCACCTCACAACCAATTTAATCTTTTGTATTTAAGTAGATCTGATCTTTTGCATGACAGAGACTACTCCAAGGCTCTGTTTGAGGTATTCGAATGCTTTCCTGGGTAGAGGTTTGGTAAATATATCAGCAACTTGTTCTTTGGAGGGAACATACTCCAATTTCACCTTTTGTTCAAGCACTTGTTCACGTAAGAAGTGATATTTGATGGGAATGTGCTTGGTCTTGGAATGCATAATAGGATTCTTTTAGATACTAATGGCACTTGTGTTATCACACATAATGGATATAGGAAGTGAACATTTGATTTTAAAGTCTTGTAAGGTTTGCATCATCCAGAGAAGTTGAGTGCAACATGATGCGGCAGCCACATATTCTACTTCTGTTGTAGATAAGGAAATAGAGCTTTGCTTCTTCCTAAACCAAGATACTAACCGGGGCTCCATGTAGAATACACCACCACTAGTGCTTTTCCGATCATCAACATTTCCAGCCCAATCTGCATCAGTGTATGCATGAAGAGTAAGATCAGCATTCTTTGGATACCATAGTCCAAAGTCTTGAGTTCCCTGTAGATATTTGAATATTATTTTCATAGCCTGAAGGTGAGACTCTTTTGGATTAGCTTGGAATCATCCAAAAATCCCAACTTCATGCATAATTTCTGGTCTTGTCCCAGTGAGATAAAGTAGACTTCCTATCATAGATCTGTATTCTGGTTGATTCACAGTGGGGGAATCATCATTAGAGCTGAGATTACATCCAGTTATCATTGGTGTACTTACAGGTTTGCAATATTCCATGCCATGCTTCTTCAGGATTTGCTTAAGATATTTTGCTTGTGATAAGAATATGCCATCTGTTGCTTGTTGCACTTGCAAGCCAAGAAAGAATGTTAGTTCCCCAAGTAAAGACATTTCAAATTATTGCTGCATATCAGAAGCAAATTTCTGACTCATAGACTCTTTATTACTTCCAAAAATGATATCATCAACATATACAACCACAATCAACAATTTATCATTTTCAGTTTTTGTGTATAAGTTGCTATCAGCAGACCCCTTTGAAAATCCTTGTTGATGAATATATTTGTCAAGACGATAGTACCATTCCCTTGGAGCTTGTTTGAGACCATATAGAGCCTTTTTAAGTCTACAAACAAGTTTTTCATAATTTCCCAAAATGAATCCTTCTGGTTGTTCTATATAAACTTCTTCTTCTAGATCACCATTGAGAAAAGCAAATTTAACATCCATTTGATAAACTTTGATTTGTTGGAAGCTTGAAAAAGCAAGAAACATTCTTATGGCTTCAAGTCTAGCTACAGGAGAAAAATTTTCTTCAAATTCTATACCTTCTTGTTGAGCATACCCCTTGCAAACAAGTCTAGCTTTGTTTCTTATAACCTCCCCATTCTCATTTAACTTGTTTTTGAATATCCATTTAGTTCCAATGACATTTTTGTCATGAGGTCTTGGTACTAATTCCCAAGTGTGATTCTTTTCAATTTGATCAAGCTCTTCATTCATGGCTTGAATCCAACATTCATCTTTGCTAGCTTAACTGACACTGTGAGGTTCAATAGTGGACAGAAATGCCAGATTGCTAGAAGATCCCACAAGAGTCCTTCTTGTTTGTACACCTGATCCCTTTTCTCCCAAGATTTGAGATTCTGGATGATTCTTTTGAACATATCTGGATGGAGCTTTTTAAGATAAATCATCTTCGGGTTCTTCATTGGGTTCACTATATATATCATTTCTATTTTATGTAGAAGGATATATGTCATCATCATCTTCATCTGTTGTTTGTTTTTCTTCTTTTGGAGCTGCAGGAGACTCATCAACAACAACATCAATACATTCAACAATCTTCTGAAGTCTATTATTGTAACATTTATATGCTCTACTCCTAGAGGAGTAACCAAGGAGTATTCCTTCATCTGCTCTGGGTTCAAACTTGCCAAGTTTTTCATCATTATTTTTGATAAAGCATTTGCTTCCAAAAATTCTAAAATGCTTTACAATGGGAGGATTACCATACCAGAGTTCATATGTAGTTTTATCACTATTTACACGAACATGTGCCTTGTTGAGAATATTTACAGCTGTATGTGCTGCTTCTCCCCAAAATGTGTCAGGTGTTCCAGAATCATCAAGCATAGCTCTTGCCATTTTTTGAACTGTTCTATTCATTCTTTCTGCAACACCATTTTGTTGTGGAGTGCCAGCTACAGAAAACTGTCTTTTTATGCCATGTTGTTCACAAAATTCAAGGAATTCATCTGAATTATATTATCCTCCTCGATTAGATCTGAGACACTTGATTTTTAGATCTAATTCATTCTCAACCAGTGCTTTGAAGATCTGAAATTTCTCAAATGCTTCATCTTTGTGTTTAAGCAGCCCAATCCAACACATTCTAGAGAAGTCATCAATAAATAAGATATAGTATTGTTCACCACGTGGTGAATTTTTCCTCATAGGTCCACATATGTCAGTATGAATGAGTTCAAGAGGCTTACTTGATGATCCTTCCTTGGCATTAAATTTTACTCTAGTTTTATTACCGAATTGGCAAGATTTGCATATGATATTTTCAGGTAGAGTAATATTGGGAAGATCATGAACAAATTTAAGTCTACTTGATTTTTTGATTTGAGAGAAGCTCAGATGCCCCAACCTTCTATGCCATAGCCAATTTTCTAAATATTTACTCAAGTAACATTGTTGTTTGCAGTTCTTCAATATATATAGGTTGCTTGGAGTTCTTTTTCCTTTTATAATTGTTTTACCTGTATCAAGATCACGTACCACACATTCTTTTGAACTAAAGACAACTTCAGTTCCTTGATCACACATTTGACTTACACTTAACAGATTATGCTTTAATCTATCCACATACATGAAATCATTAGCTTTCACCTTTTCTTTTAGGAAAACATACCATTTTCCCTTAATGACTGCAGGAGTATCATTTCCAAATGTAACATTCTTTTCCTTTTCTAGAGCACTATATGCAAGAAGTTTGTTTTTGTCACCTATCATGTGTCTTGAGCATCCACTATCAATGTACCATTGATTTTCTTCACCTTCTGCAAATAAAGCTATGCCACAATTTTCAGCCTGTGATTCCTTCTTTTTCCACACTTTGGAGCTTGAAGGAAATTTCTCTTTTGGCTGGATTTTGCTCCTGCATTTAGATTCTTCATGTCCAAATTTATTGCAATAAGAACATTCAACTTCATTTTGAAGAGGAGAAAAGTTGTTATAGGTATTCTTCTTTGTTCCAATATCCCTCCTTTTCTTTCTTGCTTCTCTTGTCATAATGGTTTTGTATGCAACACATTGAACAGCTGTATGTCCAAAATTGTGACATGAGAAACATTGTCCATTGAAGAAGTAATTTCTACAATCATAAAATATTCTACTAGAATTTACCTGTTGGTTGATGTTTCTTTGAAAGGTATTCTTTTTGGTGTTATTTGAATTAAGTTGGTCATGCTTTACCTGTGAAAATTCTTTATTCCCTTGATGAGTGGCAGAATGTTGTATACTGGTTGTAGCTACTTTTAGATAGTTTGATGCTGAAGTCTGAGAAGATTCTCCGGTATATCCAAGACCTGTCTTTATAAAAGGAGAACGTTGTACCTTGATGATTTCATCTAAGGTTTCAGATCCTTTAGCAAATCTAAGATTCAAAGTCTTCATTTTCTCAATTTCTTTTCTTAGACTTACTATTTCACATTCCAATTTCTCATTGTGTTTCTCCTTTTCTTCAATCTGATTTTTCAGAGTTTCTATGGATATTTTACTCTCCTCTAAGCATATTTTAGTTTTTTCTAGGCATATCTTGATTTGATTGAATTCATCAGAAAAATAATTATCCTCTAAGGCATCTAGAAAGGTATCTTTTTCTTCTTTAGATTCCTTTTCAAATGCCATGAGAAGTCTAAGATCTTGTTCACATTCTTCCTCACTTTCAGATAACCCATCACTGTCTTCATGAGTATAGTAACTTTTTCTAGTGTTAGACCGACTCTTATTCCTTTTTGCTACTTCCTTCCCTTTTTCATGTGTTTCTTTGTGAGGACACTTAGCAGCATAATGACCCACTCTTCCACAAGAAAAACATTTGAAAGGAAGCTTACCTCTGAATCGACCTGTACCAAGTTGAAGTTTCTTTACAAAATTCACCTCATCTTCTTCTGAGATATACCCTGATCCTTCCATCTCTTGTACTTCTTTCCCTTTTGTAGAAGCTCTAAAGACAACTTCTTTGACTTCAGATGGTCCTCCTCTTCTCATTTCATATGCAGTCAGTATTCCATGAAGTTGCACCACCGTAAGGTTTTGAAGATCCTGTTTTTCTTCAAGAGCAGAAACTTTTGACTCAAATTTTGGTGTTAGAGACCTTAAAATTTTCTCAACCAAGGTAGATTCGGTTATTGTTTCTCCCAAATTTCTCATACGATTTACAATATCATCCAGACGTAAAAATAAATTGGCAATGCTCTCCTCGTTATTCATTTTTAGATTCTCATATTGAATTCTGAGAGTTTGGAGTTTAGCACTTTTTACCTTTGCATCACCTTCATAACTCAGAATGATTTTGTCCCATATTTCCTTTGTTGTATTCAGCTGCATGACTTTGACAAATTATGATTCAGTTAGGCTTCCTAACAGAGCATTGACCACTTTTGCATTTGTTTCGTAATTCTTTCTTTTTGTTGGATCTGTTGGTACAGCAACTAGATATTGATATCCTTGTTCAACTATAGCCCATACATCTGCTCCCAGAGACTGAAGATAAGATCTCATCCTTGTTTTCCAGAATATTAAATTGTTTATGTTGAAGAGTGGAGGCCTGATAGATGATGTTCCATCTTGATTGATCTTCCTTCTAGCGGCTAAGCTTTATCAGAAGGACCTGCTCTGATACCAATTGTTGGAAAAATACTGAGAGGGGGGGGGTGGTGAATCAGTATTTAGAGCCGACTGAAAAATTTTGTTTCTCTTAAACCCATACGATGCTTTATTGGATCCAACTTATATAAATGTGGATATCCTTAAGAAAACTTTCATATATATAGAGAGATCTTATTATACATTTAATTTTTTACATAGATTATTTCGTCATTCATTCATCAGATGTTTAGAAAGCAATAAGCATGTGCAATAATAACTGAATAAACCATCACACATAAGCAACACACAAGAACACCGATATTTAAGGTGGAAACCCAATTCGGGAGAAAACCACCGTTGTTGTAGTCTTTGTCTTCAATATTTTATTATAAAGAAAACTTCTTACAATCATGTACTGGTGCAGACTCTTACCAGCACATAGGCACCCACCTGTAGAAGGCGACAACCTTCTTTTGTTTACCAGCCTCTCTTGGAAGGGAGCAACTACCCCCTGCTCTCGTTTACCAGCTACCACTGGAAGGGAGCTACAACCCCCTCACTGAAGGCTTCGACCCTCAGCACTACTGCAGACCATGTCTCATCAATTTCCTCACTGGTTCAAGTAGCTTCCACACAACATACGTTGCATTCTACCAGATTTATTCATTTTCCTCAGAGGTGCATCCTTAATTCAGGTCTCTCAGCAAACTGTTACTCATTCCATACAGATATACTTCAGAGTAAAGTATTCATTCACAACCCTCACTCATGCACACGTTCTTCATGATTTCGTTAGTTGTTTAAACTAGGGATTAATCATAGTCTGATCTAGAGATCATCTTATTCACAGGTGCATCATAGATCTCTAAAAGAGATTCGTTCGTCGTTAACCCTTTTTCATGCACACATTGTACTGTGATTCTCATCACCTTATATAGTTTTCGCCTTTAATAAAACCATGGGTCAAAACCATTCAATTACTAATGGTATTCTTGAATGGTATTACCTTTAGCACCCTTATGTACCTCTTTGATTTCTTTTTAATTTATTTATCAATTTGAAGAAATTGATAAATAAATATATTTACAATTTTGAACAGAACTTTAGGATTAAAGTTAACCCTTCGCATTTTAATGCTTTCAAATAATATGGTAAACCTTTGACCCTGGGCCCACAAATATAGTCAATAGCCAATCAAATACACGCATGGTACCATAGGTAAACTTTGCGCGAGTCCAGCGTCCGATTACCGTTAGATTAGCAAGCTTCCAGATCAATGGCATATATTCATATCGCTCGACCTCCGATGCCGAACGTTAACGTGCGATGGCCCGCCATACCTGTGTTAATATTTGCGCACTTTTAACAAATGATGAGCGTCCGATGACCCCTTCCCAGATCAACGGCGCTCAACGATATCGTTGGGCATCCTGGGTCGAACTATAACGCGCGATGGCGCACAGTGACAAGCAGTTTTCCGTGGGTCCTCCTTGCCACGTGTCGAGTGATTAATGGAATCACTCCCAATTCCTCAAATACCGCTCACTCCACATAGGTGGTGTAATGAAAACCGTAAACCACCTTCACTGTTCACTTGGTCATGGTTCCGCTCTTCCACGCAGGGTTCCGTCGCCTTTTCAATGTATTATTATAATTGAGTTTCACTTTAAGGTTTTGCCTATTATTACAGTTCCACTTGTACATTCAAGTTCTTGATTCTGTAAACTGATCACTGTACTATGGTCCATCGCAATTATAATCTTCGCTACATCATCCATTAATTCCTTCAGTGGATTTCTTACTTATTCTTTTCTGTTCGATGGCCTTTTCTTCCTACTCTGTTTCTGCATTGTCTGCTGCCTTAGTTCCTTATCTGCCTTGCGTCCTTTCTGCTTCTTTTCTCTTTCTACTGGTCTCTTTGCTGCCTCTGCTATCTCTCTTCTACTATCTCTGCTTCTTGTGTAATGCCGCTCCTTGCTTCTCTCTTTGCCTTGTTTTTTTTCAGATGCTCCTTCTGTGCCACTTCTTTTGCCATCAATGACAACATTTCCAACATGTTTGTGTGCAGCTTGTTCCAATGCCACAACCCATGGTAAGACAGATTGCCTAATCCTGATTTAAACCATGCTTTCAACTTCATGTCTATAGCTTAGAGAATGAAGTCTGTCATACAACCTAATCCTGACAGTTAGTTAGTCTAGGTAGATAATAAAAAGAGTTCATTAGCATAATCTGAACTCTTGGAAGAAATAAGATAGAAGTAGATAGTTTGTTTTGCTTTCAAGATAAAAATAATGTCAAGGGTTTTCCAGTTCAAGTGCACCCAAGGAAGAAAAAATGTTATGCAAGTAGGTTGGGTAGGTAAAGATGAAGTTGAGCTAATCATGTTTTTTAGACTATTGAGATCACAACTTCAAAAAAGCATCATCAAATGAAAGAAGTAAAAATCTTCCCAATGGATGAGGCACTGGTCTCCATAAAACCGGAGACTTAAAATTATGGACACCTCCTGAAAAGGAGCTGCCCTCCCCAAGTGGAGCCACTGTTAGTCATCAATAATTTTTTCCTTTTTAGATGACTAAATGTTTATCCTAGATTTCTAGAAACAAAATTCATGAATATTGTGAGTTCTATAAATTTCACTGCCTTCATTATCCTTAGGATAAATTCTTCACTATTTCATTATCCCATCATGTCATGCTCAGCTCATCACTTCAAGAAGACCCATCATGTGCTCATACCACTCATTTTTTATATATTTTGTCACCCTTGACCTTAGCACTCTGTTTTGGCTTGCCTATTTTCCTCCACCTTACACCTAGGATCACCAACCAACCTACTCACTTTTGTGTTTCCTGGATACATCAAGCATTGATGGTCGCAAAACTATCTCTGTAGGCTCTTTAGATAAATAAAGTACATTGGATTTTGGATCTTCAATACATCAAAATATCAAAAACTCTGTTTTTTTTATTTGAGGACCCAAAGCCAAGTTTTCAGTCAAAGGCCAAGTCCAAAGAGCCTCCCACTAGGTCACCTAGGTTTTCATAGGTCATAGGATTGCTTTGGTGTTCTAAATATTTGTTTTTTCACTGTGCCAAGAGGCTGCAATCAAAGAAGAAGAAGGACAACACATGATTTTCCAAATGGATCAGAAGTATTTCAAGAAATACCTCCTTGGTCAAAGTACAACTTCTGCAAAATACAGCTGCCCATCTTAGACATTTCTGCAGGAATGATTGAGATGGCCATCAACAAGAAAAGAGGTAAGGTAAGAGGCTGAGTCATCACTAAGGACAGCCACAGCAAAGGAAAGGCAACAGGCCTATGTTCAAAGATAATCAGAGTTTTGAGGACTGATTGGAAAAACAGTGTTTCCAAGCAAGGAGCCAGTGCAAAGGCCACAAGGACAGAAGGCACAACAACACAACCAAGCACACATTGAAGATTTTTAGAAATTATAAATGAAAAAGGGAAAAAGGTGAGGTGAACTGAACATAAATGAACGAAATTGAAAGGGATATAGAGAACTTAGAATACAACACTAATTTTTTGTCTCTAACATCCCTAAAACCTAAAGTTTGAGAAGGTAGGAAAAGCAGGTGAGAAGAGGATGATGGGCCTCCATCATGACAACAAGAGGTTTTCAAAATGCCTTTGAAGGTGATTTCCATGGTTTATCAAGATAAGGGGTTTCACTACATCAAAGGGAAAAATTGTAAAGAGTATCAGTATAGTAGAAATCAAACCTTCAATTACTGTCACTTTCCCTCAAAATGGTCAAAAGAAGAAAGGTAGGAGATTAAGTGTCAAATGAGAAATCAAACTGAGCATGAGTTCTATTGTTGAGTGACTAAAGGTTGTTAAACTCCAAACCATGACAAAAGAGACCAAAGCATTATGTTATGGAACCTGCAACAAATCAGAAGTGGCCAAGGGAAAACATAGTAGGCATGATGTACAAATATTTTCCACAAAAGACACATCGTTGTCAAATATCAGTAAAAGGTGAGAAAAACATGTTTTTGGTCACTTACACTCAGGAATGCCAAAAAGGGTAAGAACAATGGTTTCAATTTATTAGTGCAAGAAAAGACAGTTTGCACAGTGCCCAGACCTTCAAAGATAAAAAAAAAGGACCTATTCATTTTTCCAGCACACCCTCACCAAAGAAAAATCACTTTGACAAGTTTAAGCCGTCTGCAAAAAGGTCAAAAAAACATAAGTGAATAAAATGACAAAAAATATTGAAAAACATAGCAAAGTGGGTTTTTAAAGTTAGATTTATTTCCCAAAGGGTATAAAAGGCCCTCTTAGTCTTTTTTCATCTCATTTTTCCATTACATGGGGAGAGAAGGCTTACAGAAGAAAAACAGAGTTTTTTGGTCGATTTTCGGGCAAGGGCTACTGGCGCTGCGCTAATCCGGGTTGGCGTTACGCTAATCCACCTTCCTCCCATTCAAAATCACACGACACTGTGCTAATCAGGGGTGGCACTGTGAAAATTCAGGGTGTTGCGCGAATATAGGCTCGACACGCCCAAGGACCCGACAACCCTGCTGAACGCTCGACGCTGGGCTAACAGGCCGACCCGACTACTCGGGCAGGGAACTGCGCTAATGCAGAAGGCCCTCAAATGAAGGAGAAACTTTCCCCAAGGCCAAAATTCATCCTCTAATTTTCCTCCAAGGCTTATAGAAGAGCTAAGAGCTGGTAGGTGGCCTCTCTTCCTTACCTACAAGCAATTTTTTATATAATTTGGTGGCTAAAAAAGTAACTAAACCCTAGGTCTCAAATGCATTTTACCCTTTGTTTTTAGCCTCCTTGAACAAGTTCAGTGTCATTTGAGGGAGGGTGAGTTAGTGTGGTCACAGTTCATGATTCAAGGTGAACCCTCTTAAGCTCCAAAGAAAGCAGTCCTAAAACCTAGCCTCCACATCACTCATTCACAAGAAGTTGACTTCACCACCATCTTCATCTTGCTCCTCCAAACCCTAGTTTTTCAACAAGCATATCCTATCACCATATCAGGAGCAGAAAACAGCAGTAGCATTGAAAGAGGCCAAAGGCCTTTAGGACCAAATATTAAGGGAGGGAAAGTGAACAGAGTTGAATCCCAGAGCACAGTGGCTATCACCTCCTCTCCCAGGATCCTCTCATGTTTCTAGAATGCAAGGTGCTTCCAATTTTGTGAGAAGGTCAAACAAGTGAAAAGCCACCCAGATCTTACAAGGCTTCTCATCCTCAACTTGCACAATAAACACTCAAGCCTTGCAGGGGTAGATTTTGAGGTCTCAGCAGATACCATCTCTGATGCCACCGGTATTCCTACTGTTGGTGAAAAGTGGTTTAAGAAGGCCAAATTGGACAAGGACTCTTTTGAGACATTTGTCAAAACTAGGCATAGAGGAGGCTGCAAGACAATTTTCCCTTTCTCACGCCTCAAACAGATATTTGCACCCTTAATGATGTTTATCATGAAGTACTTCACCAGTGAGGGGAGATACTCCAGGCTCTACTCCTACCATGTCAGACTCCTCATGCATTTCACAAGGGTTAAGATGCTCAACTTTCCCTACTACCTCTATAGGAGCATTGAGAAGATGTCTTTTGTTGTTCGAAGGAGGAATCACTCCCAACAAATGCAAATTTTATTTCACCATTCCTTGATCAAGGTGGTGTTATTACATCATTTGGAGTAGCAGGGTATACCTTGGGAGGTATTCATAGCACATGAAATATTCACAAGCCCATAGCCTCCTCATCAATCAAACTTTCCCTCCTCATCTACACAAGTGCCATCACCTCAAGGAAACCTCCCTTCTTCCCCTTCTCTTGATGCATCAAATGGAGAGGATGATAGTGGCAATGATGAACAAAGTAATGGCGGTGAGGGTAATGGGGCAAGTGAGTCAGCCCAAAATGAGGAAAAGAGTGATGCTAATGAACAGAGTGCTGACCAAGAGGATGTTAATGAAGATGAGGAGGTTGACAGTCAAAGGGACATTGAGCATGATAGTGAAAAAAGTGAACAAGACGGTGAACAAAACAATGCCACTATGGAAGAGGATGCTGAAGGAAATGAGGAGTTTGAAAGTGAAAAAGAAATGAGCATTGAAGGAGGGGAAATCAACAATAAAACAGAGGATACAGAGGCAGAAAACAAAGAGGAAGGCAAGGAGACAGAGATTTCAAATGATGAAAGTGAAGAAGGGGAAAAAACAGAGGATCAAGAAGAGGACAATCAGGAAGATGAAGAGCTGGACAGTGCAGAAACTAAAGGCAGATTTGATACCCATGAGACAAAAATCAGTGAGAAAGATGCATAAATTGAAGGCAGCATTGACCAAAATGAAGCCAGCCTCAGTGATGAGAAGGACAACAAGAAAGAGAATAGTCATGACAGTCATGACAGTTGTCATGAAAGTCATGACAACAATCAACCCTTCAGTGATTATGACCATGATGACAGTGCAGAAGATGAAGATGAAGATAACCTTAGTCATGATGACAATGAAAAAGGAGAAGTGGCTCATAGTATAAATGATGATCACAGCCATGGAAAAGGTACTAACAAAATCACCATCACACCTCTTGCATGCACATACCAAAGAGGGCCAAGGCAAGTGTTTGCTACCTCCAAAAGGCAAGGGACCTTGCCACCTACATCACCTTAAAGGCTTGACAAGGGAAAATAAAATATGGAAAACGGTAAGAAACTTAAGGGAAGCAAGCAAACTAAACAAGAACCCCAATTCATTGATCTAGACAGTGATAATGAAGATGACGAGGTGGCCACTAGGTTACTGCTCCAAAGCAAAGATGCACAAATTAGGGAGTGGGAGAGAGATTTTGAAATGGCCCAACATATCATTCAGTATTACAAGAATGAACACAAGTACTTTAAGAAGATAAAAAGGGGCCTTGCTCTCCAAAGATGACCAAGCATTATGTAGAGAAAAACAAACTTGCTTGTGCCAAACTGAAGAAAGCCCTCATTGAAATCCAAACCCTAAAGGAGGAAAAAGGTCATGAAAACCTTGGATTTTTGGCATCATCTTCTCACCAGATCTCCCAAACCCCTTGAAGGAGACCTCCACCAATTTTAAGGAAATTTGGACAACTTTTTGTTTTTTATGATTTTGGAGGCATATTAGCGCAACGCCACTGGCGCTATGATTTTCCCTGGAGCATCTTCAGAGGGGAAAATTTACATTTTTGGACTTCTCATGGCTAGACCACTATGATCACCAAATTTTAGAGTAATTGGAGTAGTTTGACTCCTCAAAAGGTCAAAAAACACCTAATTTTTCACCATTCTGCCTCCTTTTCAGGCCTGGCACTGCGCTCAGAGTAGTGTTGGGATTTTGACATTTTGGATAGGTTATAGGAGCTATATCAGGAAAAAAAGGGTATATCTGGAAATTATACTCATCATAATTTCCAACAATCTATCACGGAGAAAAATCCGACATTGAGAAGGGGTGCAAAACTTGGTTTCAAAAGTACCTATTTTCTGCCTGAGGTGGCGCTGCGCAAATGGACTGTGTACTGTGTTTTTGGCCAAAAGTCAACAAAACACACTTATTTATTGTAAAATCATATTTTAGTGTTTTTTGAGGAAAATCACTATAGAATTAGGTGCTAGAAGTTATTTTGGCATTTATTCCATGGGATATTTTGTGCCTTGGGCCTTGCATGGTCTCTTGGGCATTTATGACATTTATGAGTGATTTTGACATTTTCTTTTCCTAACCCTATCTAGGGTTTTTTCCCTCCTTTGCTGAGTTAAATAGAGCATTAGGGTTTCATTGTAAATGTTGGCATTTGATGAGTTTTGAGAGCAATACATGGTTTTTTGAGGTTGAAGAGCAACTTGGTGTTGTGGAGCTTGTGGATGATTTGCTTTGATTGATGATGATGAAGCTTGCTTGCAGGATCCCTGAGCTTCGTTAATTGTGATGTGTCTCTAATTTGTTCATGTTTTTTTGTTTATCATTATGTTTAATCCGTCTATATGCAGTAGAACAGAAAATTGTAGGCTAAGAAATGTTGTTTGAAGCACCTTAGTCCTTCCTGCCTTCTATTGCCTTGACGTTTTCCTCTGCTAGGACATTTTAAGGAATTCTTGATTGATCCTTAGACCCCCTAAGCTTTTTTGTTTCATCAATAGATTAATATTCTAGTTTCCAAATATTTTTTATTGCAAGCCCTGCTTATTTTATGCTATCTAAAATCTGTTTTGAAATCTCTCTTTGAAGTATTACTTGTTAGGTTAAACCAAGGAGGTCTTGTTCTGATCTTTCCCTTTGTCCATGCCTATCAGTTTGCCTCAAATTTCTTTTTAGCTTGATCAACAATGTTTAGGAGTTCCCTCTTTGAATGATTAAAATTATTTTGTTATCTTAAATGTTTTCTAAATATTGAAGGTGAAATCACTAGAAGTTAAATTAGTTTCTCACCTTCTATATTTCATTGGAATGTTAGTCTAGAATCATTATTTTCTTAAGTTGAATCAAAGAGTTACTAGTTTTCCCTATCTATGGATTGCTTCTTGATGTTAATGGTGTTTTAGACCTTCTTGTTTATGGGTATTTTAAAAAGGATTCTTAACTTCCCTTTTCCCTACCTTGTTTCCCCAACTTAATGTTAATTTCACTTCACACATAACCTTAAAAGATCCATTGACCACACTAGATTTACCTTGTGATGCACTCTGACTCATTATTGAGATATCCATGACTTTCATAGACTCCATATCCCAATTATTTGATGATCTCTCACTCCACCTATTCTACCTATTTCATCTTACCCAACCAAAACAAAAAACAAACCCTGCACTTAACAACTAGCCTAAAATCAACCATCTAAAGAAAACAAGTTCACATCATTTGCATAAAATAGAGAGAGCCCTCTGCGAGTCCAGGATGGCTAGGTCCTGTTAGCCACCTATAATAATTTATCAAAGCAAACAGGTGGCTAAAATTGTCAACAAGCCTTCAAGTGATAAATTCCCTTGAAAATATATCATTCTTGAAGCCTTCATATGTCTTCTATCCTTTATAGAATCTTCACTGCTATTTCCATGGATGAACCCTACTATTTACCAAAGAAAAACTGTTCATGAGGCTCCATTTTCCATCATTTCACTTCTCTTTTCACTCACAAAGAATTCCATTTTTCACCCTTATTCCCTTCACAAAAATTCCTCTATAAACCTTCATTTTAACCTCTAAATCATTCTAAACCCCTTTTAAACCATATATTTCCATTTATTTGGTTTTAAAATCCTTCCTTTACCTATCGGAACCCTTACTAAGCCTTCAAAACCCTGTTTTTGGCCTTAAAAATAGTCTTTTTACCTTATAAGTTATTAAGCCCCCAAGGGCTTATATCCCTTAGCCCCCTGTCTCATATAACCTAAGCCCCGCAATCAGGCACTTAAAATACATTAGCTTCCGTGCCAAAACCTTTATTTTTTCTTTATTTTTCCATCCCGACATTTCAATTTTAGATAAATATGGATCGTTGATCTCTGCTGATCAACGGCCATCGGGTTACCCATTCTCCGCATCACCATCTGCCTTGGCTTCTTGCCTTTTTCAAACTTTCTGCTTCATCTTTAAATCTCCACCATTCATTTCAGAGATCCAACGATCGAGACTTACCTGATAACCCATTGCACCCTTCCGCTATGCAACAAAGGCACTAACACAATCGTCAGTCCCACCATACATTCTCCCTACAGCTTTCCATTCATCGCATTCTACCTATACCGTCTGATCTCTCGACGATCATTCGACGGCTCAAACACAATATCGCGCAATTTTTGAGCCCTCCCCGCAGTGCGCTACTTTCACGTGATAAAAGTGGTTTCCCAAATCCACATGTCAATCAATGTATGGAATCGCGTTCCAAACGCAAATTACCGCCTCCCCCCATTTTTCTACGCGAAAACCATCCCTAGTTTTCCGCCATACTGCTGCCTTCCACAACGTTGCCTTCGCTTTTAATCCCAGCCGTCGATCTCTGAGATTGAACGGCTCGTATTATATCACAACCCCATTTATTTTCCATTCATCTATTCTCCCAAATGCTCCATCAAGAGATCCCCACCATATATCGTCCTGATCTAACGGTCCATGTTCCTCATCGCACTCAAACCCCCATCGGACCTGGTTAGCTGCTCTGCCAAGGTTTTTCTCCCATTTTTCTACTGCATCCACATTTTTCCTC